>ML255019.1:0-61624 GCA_005239495.1 Nicotiana undulata
ATTAATTTCAGTCACTAATATGCAATTCTTGAAGAAAACAAAAGAAGGTTCAAAAGGGACAATATGAATATGCAAAAGAGAAAAAAACATTGCTAACAATTTAGAACACGTCCCAATTATGATTTACGATTTAAAGAATTGGAATGTCAACAAAAAAAAAAAAAAAAATACGGAAATTCAGAGATTCAATCAAATTAAAAAGTGAGAACAAGACACAAAAAAGAGGCAAGCAAAACCTTCTAGTTTAGCTCCTTCTCAATTGTATTTTAAAAGGGGTTTTGCTAAACCCTAAACTAGAAACTGAAATTTACCATTAGAAAAGTGGAAACAAGATGGAGAATTCCAAGTATAATTTTCAAAATCTTACCCAGAAAAAGATTTCGACGGCTGCTTGATCCTTGAAGAGAGACGTGTGAACTGTGAAGGATAAATTTGTTTTGGGTTTAGAAGAAATAGCCTGATGTTAAGAGAGAGAAAAGGAGCACCGAAAAAGAGGCGTGTATTTTCGATATTTTTAACCTCTGAAACGAAATAAGACTCGATCAAAGGTCTGACCGAATCAGACCCATGCAGACCTATTCAGAGTTTTAAAAAATAAAATAACAAATGCACTTAATGGGCTAACATCTGGTTCATTCAGATTCAGACCCTCATTAAGTGCAAACAAATGAGGCCTTAGACTATAAGTTTTTTTTTTTTAAAGTTAGAAGTGTTTGGCAAAAGTTTTAGAAAAAAAAAGTTACTTTTGAGTAAAAGTAAAACAGTTTTGGAGAAGCAAAAAGAAATAGTTTCTCTCCAAAAGTATTTATTGAAAAAATACTTTTGAGAAAAAATACACTTAGAAATAATTTTTAGAAGCTTGGTCAAACTCTAATTGCTGCTCAAAAGTACTTTTTAAATTAACTCGTCAAACACAAATTATTTCTCACCCAAGTGCTTTTGAGAAAAGTACTTTTGAGGAAAAACAATTCTCAAAATAAGCTTATTTTTTACAGCTTGGCCAAATATGCTATTAAGAAGGGAAAAAAATGCATTTGAGTAGAAATAGAACAAGTTTTTTAGAAGCAGAAAAGTATATTTTTTAAAAATACTTTTGAAAAAAAGACACTTAGAAGTACTTTTTTAAAACTTGGCCAAAAGCTAATTGATGTTCCAAAGTGCTTTTCAAATTAAGTAACCAAACACAAACTACGTCTCTTAAAAAAATATTTTTTGTAAAAAAGCTCAAAATAAGCTGATTTTTAAAAGCTTGACCAAGTGATAAGTGGGGCGTTGACTACTTATTTGCGCCTTGTGGCTTTCGTTTTAGTCCAAAACATTTAATTGTGTTTCCAAAAACTGATGAAATGTGCTTAATTGAAGGAATATTGAAAGATAAACTCCCGAGATGAAATCCAACTCAAGAAAAAGTAATCTGAACTCAAGGACAAAAAAAGCACAAAAGCTCAGAAGTGCGGACCGCAGAATATCATTCGCGGTCGCAAGTTATGAAGGAAAATCCATCAGAGACTAGTGCAAAGTGCGGTCCAAACATGAATTGTGCGGCCGCAGAAGCTGGGTCATGAGCAAAGTTCCGAGACTCTACATTTCAAGTCCATCAAAAGTGCGGACCGCACAATTATTATGCAGTTGCAGAAGAAGAGCTACGCTGTCGCAGTTACAATTGCGCGGATTGCAGAAGAGCAAGATGCAGCCGCATTTATAAATTTGCGGACTGTAGAAAGAGTGCAGTGTGGCCGCAATTCAGAATTATGCAGTCGCAGAACCTCTGAAAGGGCATTTTTGTTCGAAATGTTCACCCCTGTATAAATAAAAGAGTTTCACTTTTTTAGGTCAACTTTTGACATCAGCTGCTACCGTAGACGTTTTCTTTTACTCTTTGTAGTAGTTTTTACTATTTTGAGCTATTTGAACATAGATTCTATCATTTTAATTAGCAATATGAGTTTATTTATCATCTCTTCTTCGATTTCTTCCATTTCAAGCACGAGTAGCTAGATTTTCACTAGGGTTGTAACTCAACCCTAGTGTAAAAACTTAATGGGTGATTAATATATTGCTTGTTTATGGTTGGGTGTTTATTTTTAGCCTTGTTCTTGCTTTTATTTGTATAATTAATGGTTGCAAACATTAGTTCATTGCTATTTGACTTGGTCTCTACTTGAGAAAGGGAGACTTAGTTTTGGAAAACTTGGCTAACAAGAAATTGAGTCAATTGAGAGATTGATAAACCTAGTTAAAGGATTGAACCTAGAGATAGTGATAACCCGACTTGAGCATTTATCAACCGTTTTGTTCAATACTCATTTGGAATTGAGAAAGTTAAATTGAGCAAAATCACTCTCTGACCGAGAGGTATTGAGTGGCTATCCGAGTGTTGATAGCTATAATACACCCCGACCAATAAAACACGCTTTAAAGTTTATATTCCAATAGGCAAACACCTAGGTGAAGGTCATATCCCTAGGCCTTTTACAACATTTGAAAAACAACAAAAACAATCTTCTAATTTTATTTCTTAAATTACAATCGTAGTTTAAATTAGACTTAAAAACAACCCAATTTTGTGGAAGTGCAAATTTAGATATACAAACTCACACGCTACGATATACACTACGAACTCCCACGCATATAGCTCGATGCAGAATTCGACCCCGACTCTTATTGAGTATTATTATTGCATCAACCGTTTTCATAACCTCACATTGAGGAGTGAAATTGAACGAGACCAATTTTTGGCGTCGTTGCCGCAGAGCTAAAAACGATGTTAGCTATATATTTAGGTATGTTTTTGGGATATATTCTTTTCCTTCCTTATTACTAACGTGTTTAGTGTTGTATGTGCAATCATGGAAAAAAATAAACTTGGAAACATAGCTGCGGGGGATGTGCACATTGAGGATGATCAAATGGATGAGGTCCCTATTGAACCTCAAGACAATAGACGAGGCCGATCGCCTCAAGACAATGTACCAGCTCCACCCCCACCTCCACCACGAGCGGCTCCACACCGGGTGTTGCCAAATGAAAGGTATGCAAGTGCTATAGTCCCTCCCAATATTAGGGCGTACAACTTTCAAATAACTAACGTGATGCTCACTTTGCTCAAGCAGCAAGGGTTCTTCACCGGTGCACCGGGTCAAAATGTATATAAACACTTGAAGGGTTTTGTAGATACGTATTGGGGGAGAAAACAAACAAATGTCTTCGACGATGCTTTGAGGCTAAGACTTTTTCCCTTATCTCTACGGGAGAAAGCTTTATATTGGTTAGAACGTTTGCCAAATCATTCCATTCGTATTTGGGATGAACTAGCAGAGAAATTTCAAAGTACTTCTCCCCGGGCACATGGCTATTCTTCGGGATGAAATTCTAGCATTCAAGCAAGAGCCCAATGAACCACTGCACGAGATATGAGAAAGGTACAGAACAATGGTTAAAGAGTGCCCCAACAATGATATGACGGAGTACATAATTTCAACAAACTTTCTATCGGGGGATCAATACCACCAACTAATGTGTAGTGAATCAACTTGCTGGTGGGAACTTCATGACTACACCTTATGCAAAGGCGTGTGATATTTTGGATGAGATGATAGATGACAGATACTTCATCGACGTGGCAATCTAGAGCTAATGTTCCACAAGGTGATCCCAATGTGATTCTTCTTCACAAAGAGTTGCATGACCATGGACAAGCCATAACTGAGTTGACAACCATCATGAACCAATTGGCAAAGGCTTGACTTCAACAAGTGCAAAACCCCATGCAATGGAGGGAGTCAATATGATGGTGAACAAGAGAAGAACAAGAAATCCACAAGTGCAACAAAGAGTGGACAATTTTGTGCAAAATGATAGTGGATTTGATCAAGATGATTCCTATAATGATCAAGAAGAAGAGGTCCAATATGTGAACAACTTTCAAGGGCAAAGGAACAACTTCCAAGGCCCTAGTCAACAACAATGTAGACCTTCAAATAATCAAGGCACTTGGAATTCTCAAAATCAAGGTAATTGGAAGTGGTGGAAATAATCAAGGCAATTGGAATGGAAACAATAATCAAATGAATTGGCATAACAATAATAACCAAGGCAATTGGGGAGGCAACAATCAAGGTGAGTGGAATAACAATCAAGGAAATCGAGGGTCGGGTTTTCAAAGTCCCCCGATGTATCAACAACCGAGCAACCCACCTCCTTATCCTTCCCATGGTCCTAGTTCTTCCAACAATAAAATAGGCCGTATTGAGAACATGTTCAAGCAAATAATGGAGAAGAATGTCGATTCCGATGCCCAACTTGCTTCACACAACACATCAATCAAATACTTAGAAGTGCAAATAGGTCAAATCTCTCAAGCTTTAAAATTGTTCTTATAAGGGGGCACTACCAAGTGATACAGTGATGAACATGGGAACAATACGGGACATGCCATGGTCATTACTACAAGAAGTGGAAGAGGTGGGAATGCACCCACCTCAAGTCAAAGACAACTTGTGGATGATGAGCAAGTGGTAGAACAAGAGGAGATCCCGAAAAATGTGGTGCAAGCAAATGATGAAGAGCGGATTGATATTGATGACATGGCGGAAGAGACACAAGAGGATGTGAACCTGTCTAGGGATCATATGATTGATATACCAGAACCGGTAGTGCAAAAGGCTAAAGCGCCATTTCTTAAGCCACCTCCTCCATATCCTCAAAGGCTTGCCAAGAAAAATGGCGAGAATGAATTCAAAATGTTTATTGATATGATGAAGAGTCTCTCGATAAATGTGCCATTAGTTGAAGCCTTGGAGCAAATGTCTGGATATGCAAAGTTTATGAAGGACTTGTTCACAAGGAAATTGATGTATTAATAAACTATCAAAGTCACTCATCAAGTGAGTGAAATTGTGCATTCGATGGCTCATAAGTTGGAAGATCCGGGTGCTTTCACAATCCCTTGTACCGTTGGAAGTGCCGAGTTTTCCAAAGCTCTTTGTGATCTTAGGGCGAGTACTGATTTGATGCCCTATTCAGTGTTCAAGACCTTGGGAATTGGGCAACCAAGACCCACATCTATGAGATTACAAATGGTCAATCGTATAATGAAGAGACCGTTGTGGGTGATTGAAGATGTATTGGTTCGTGTTGATAAGTTCATTCTCTCGGGGGATTTTGTTATTCTTGATTGTGAAGTGGACTATGAGGTGTCGATTATTCTTGGAAGACCTTTCCTTGCTACGGGGAAGGCTCTTGTTGACGTGGAAGCCGGTGAACTCACTTTCCGGGTGGGTGACGAAAAGGTGGTGTTCCACGTGTGCAAATCTATGAGGCAATCGAATAACAATGAATTGTGTTCATTCGTGGACTTAGTCACTGATGTGATTATTGATGATACAAGTGCCACGATTAATGTGGGTGATATGTTGGAGGCTGTCTTGCTCAATTTTGATGATGACAAGATGGACGGCTTCATGGAATGCGTTAATTCTTTGCAAGGAATGGGGTCGTACAACTATGCACCTCGGAAACTTTCTTTGGATCTTGAGAATAGGAAAACTCCTCCTACAAAGCCTTCAATTGAAGATCCTCCTATCTTGAAGTTGAATCCATTGCTCCACATCTCAAGTATGAATTCCTTGGCCCTTGTTCTACTTTACCGGTTATTCTTTCCTCTTGTTTGCATAATGTGCAGGTTGACTCTACGTTGGCGGTGCTCCACAAGATGAAAAAAGCTATTGGGTGGACTTTGGAATATATTCGAGGAATAAGCCCCGCATTTTGCATGCACAATATTGACTTGGAGGAAGATGCCAAACCCTCCATTGAACATCAAAGGAGACTAAATAAAGCCATGCAAGACATGGTAAAAAAGGACATCATCAAGTGGTTAGATGCCGGGTTGTCTACCCCATTTCTGACAGTTCGTGGACTTCTCTAGTGCAATGTGTTCCGAAAAAGGGGGGCATAATTGTGGTCACTAATGATAAGAACGAGTTGATTCTCACATGAACGGTGACCAGGTGGGGAGTGTGTATGGACTATCATAAGCTAAACAAAGTCACAAGGAAAGACCATTTTCCACTCCCCTTCCTTGACCAAATGCTTGATAGGTTGGCCGATCGTGCTTTCGATTGCTTTGTAGATGGATATTCGGGATACAATCAAATCCTTATTGCCCCGGAAGTTCAAGAGAAAACAACTTTCACTTGTCCCTATGGCACTTTCGCTTTCAAGCGGATGCCATTTGGCTTATGCAATGCACCAGTAACTTTTCAGCGGTGTATGATGGAGATCTTTACGGATAAGGTAGAGGACTACCTTGAAGTCTTCATGGATGACTTTTTGGTTGTTGGGGATTCCTTTGATGATTGCTTGGAAAATTTGGATAAAGTATTAGCAAGGTGTGAAGAAACAAACTTGGTGTTGAATTGGGAGAAATGCCATTTCATGGTCGAGGAAGGCATTGTCCTTGGCCACAAAATTTCAAAGAAGGGCATCGAGTTCGACAAGGCAAAGATAGAGGTAATTTCTAAACTTCCACTTCCAACCTCAGAAAGGCTTGGGAAGTTTTTTGGGTCATGCAGGGTTCTACCGGCACTTCATAAAGGATTTTCCAAAGTGGTGAACCCATTGTGAAAGCTTTTAGAGAAAGATGCTAAATTTTACTTCAATGATGATCGCATGAGAGCCTTTGAATTGCTCAAGTTTAAGTTGACAACTACTCCCATTATCACAGCTCCTAATTGGAGTATTCCTTTTGAGCTTATGTGCGATGCTAGTGATGTGGCGGTTGGAGCAGTTTTAGGGAAACGTATCAACAAGATCTTTCATCCGGTCTACTATGCTAGTACGACCATGAACGATTCCCAAGTCAATTACACCATTACTGAAAAAGAGCTCCTTGCCATTGTGTTTGCAATTGAGAAGTTTCGCCCGTACTTGATGGGTGAAAAGGTTATTGTACATACAGATAAAGTGTCACATCGCTATCTAATGAGAAAGAAAGATTCAAAAGCTAGGTTGATGATATGGGTGCTATTGTTGCAAGAGTTTGATATTGGCATCCAAGATCGAAAAGGGAGTGAAAATCAAGTGGTGTACCACTTGTCTCGTTTGGAGGAGGAGGGAAGGCCACATGATGGACTTGAAATCAATGACTCCTTACCCCATGAGCAACTCTTGGCTATTTCAATCAAGTAGGTGCGATGGTTCGCCGATCTAGCAAACTTCCTTGTGTGTGGAATCATCCCGAATGAGTTCTCTTCAAATCAAAGGAAGAAGCTCAAACGGGATTGTCAAGATTATTATTGGGACGAACCATACCTTTTTTGAATTTGCACAGATGGGGTAATTAGAAGATGTGTACCAGACGAAGAGCAAAATGCTATTGTTGAGGCTTTCCATTCTTCGCCTTATGGTAGTCACCATGGCGGAGCAAGAACGACGGCCAAAGTGCTAAGTTGTGATTTATATTGGCGCACTCTCTACAAAGATGCAAGTGACATGATGAAAAGATGTGATGAATGCCAACGAGCCGGTGGAATCTCGAAAAAGAATGAAATGCCTCTCACTACCATTTTGGAGATTGATATCTTTGATGTGTGAGGTATTGACTTCATGGGTCCTTTTGTGAGCTCTTGTGGAAACACCTACATCTTGGTCGCTGTTGATTATGTGTATAAATGGGTTGAGTCCATTTCTCTACCTAACAATGAAGAGAGGAGTGTGGTGGTGTTATTGGAGAAGAATATTTTCACAAGATTTGGTACTCCTCGGGCTATCATAAACGATGGGGGGTCGCATTTTTGCAACAAGGCTTTTGACACTTTGCTTGGCAAGTATGGTGTCATACATAAAGTTACAGCTCCCTATCATCCACAAGCTAGCGATCAACTGGAAGTCTCCAACTGGGAGACAAATAGTATCTTGTCCAAAACAGTGAATGCTAACCAAACGGATTGGTCAAAGAAGCTTGATAATGCACTATGGGCTTATCAGACTGCTTTCAAAACTCCTATCGGGATGTCTCCATACCGGTTGGTGTTTGGTAAAGCTTGTCATCTTCCGGTGGAACTAGATCACAAATCCATGTGGGCTTTAAAAAAGTTAAATCTTGATTGGGATGCAACAACGAACTTGCGGTTGCACATTTGAATGAATTGGATGAGTTCCGGTACCATGCATATGCAAGTTCATCCTTGTACAAAGAGAAGATGAAGTACCTTCATGACAAATACATATGAAACAAGGAGTTCAAGGTGGGCGATCTTGTTTTGTTTTTCAACTCACGATTGAAGATGTTTCCCGGAAAGTTGAAATCCAAATGGAGTAGTCCCTTTGAAATTATGGGTGTGACACCTTTTGGTGCATTGGACTTGAAAAACAAAATGATGAGGTATTCCGAGTCAATGGTCACTATTATTTGGGACAAGATGATGATGGCCACATGGTGGCAGTTATTCATTTGAAGTGATGGTAATTTGCGTCGTGCCGCGGCGTAAAATCAAGCGCTTCTTGGGAGACAACTCATGTTTTATTTTTATTTTTATTTTCTTCTTTTGTAGATATGTGTTATTTGTGTGCTAACTGGATTTGAAGTGTGTTGCAGGAATGAGTGCGATTTAGAGGAACTGTGCTAAATTTTTTGACTAAGTGCGGAAAAAGTGCAGACCGCACAATTGTGAGTGCTACAAGAGAAAGAAAATGCGGCCGCACAATTATAGTGCAAACCGCACAAGTTGGAAGGGAAAATGCAAACTCTCTAATGTTTGATCTGTCAGAGAAATGGCCAATCTGCGGCCGCACATCAAATTCTGTGATCCGCAGCAAAAATCTGCGGTCTCACCCCAAATTCGGCGGATCGTAGAGCAATAAAGGCTTTTGAGTCCCCGGGTAACAAAGTGCGGACCGCAAAAGGAACTCTGCGGCCGCACTCCTCCCTTTCCCATCATGTTTGTCCGTCCAAGTATAAATAGTAACCTTAGGGCTACTGTACAAATTGTTTCCCTCTATGAGCACTCTAAACTCTGAAACTTTGAAATCGTCTGTGCAATCACATGCCGCACCCAATCCACCTATGTGACCACTCATCTACATTACTTCATATCTGGTATGCTTCAATTATTCATATAATTTTTCAATTTTTACTTTAATTTACAAATTGTTAGGTAGTTTTAGGCTATCTGTCAATAGATTTCAATATTAATACCATGTGGGGTTTAATATGTAATGGGACAAGTGCTAATTTCTTTATGGGGACTGGGTAACTTGATTTGCATGCTTAATTGTTAATACCATATTGAATTTGTGAAAAAATTGAAAACTATAGGAAGTCTAATTGATTTTGGTATGAAATCTGCGGCCGCACAAGAAATTGTGCGATATGCAGAAGTTGATATTTAGGGTCTTTGGCCAAGTAAATTCTGCGGCAACACTTGAAATTGTGCAGACGGTAGAAATCCCATCGCGGCCGCAGAAAAGCGAGTGCGGTCGCAGGACAACGTAATCTCTGTCATAAGAGATTTTCCATTTTTGGGATAGCTAATGTGCTGCCACAATAATAAACGTGAGGAACGCACTTCAAATCTGCGATCGCACTCGAAATTGTGCGGACCGCAGATCCAGAGATGCGGCAACACTTTCAAATTGTGCGGTCCGCACAAACCAGTCTACGGCCGCACTTGTAATTGTGCAGACCACACTTCCTTACCCTACACTTATGTTCTACACTGTGTGATACTGTTTATGTGCATTTGAACTACAACTGGCTATTGTTGTTGCTTGTTATAGAAAATGGTCAGATCTCGAGGCTGTGGAGACACGTCAAATCAGAGGGGTGAATCCTCCAGAGGTCGAGGCAAAAACACTTTACCTCTCGCCCTCCAAAAGATAATCACCAAGAAAGCTACAAAAGGTCGAGGAAGAAATACATGGCCCTTCGAATGTAGTTCATATGCCCCATCTCGGGAAGCATCGGAGGGAGACTCAATTCAAGAGCAGCCTGCTGTCCAATAACAGCCACAGGGAATGGATGCAACTCGCCCATGGCTAGCTGAGCTTCTTGTAGCCCCGGGGCCACCACCACCATGGATCACTACAGGGGTTCCTATTCAACGGAACACCCTAAATCTCGAGGCGATAGGATGGCAAACCTTCGTATGCAACAGACTAAACCCACGCCAGAACGAGACAAACCTACCTATTCCACGGGCAGTTCTAGTTGCCTCTATTATGGTAGGGTACCCGATCAATTTGGGTGCCGTGATGTCAGTCAACATGTCAGTGGTCTCCAGGAAGGCTGGTACCTCCTATCCATATCCCAACACTATCACCGAGTACCTTACGGATGCGCGGTAGAGCCCAGAGATTTTGACACGAAGGTTCGGGCAAATAGGCCTTTCTCTTGGTATTCTGTGATGGATCCAAAGAACCCGAAGAAAAAAGGGTCAGCCGACTACTATCGTAGGCCAGTTTGATGAGCCATCGGTGGTAGTTGCAGTCAGTAGATATTCCTTCCACTTCAGCAGAGGCTTATACCAGTGCAGTTGCCATGCCTCCACCTTCAGCCTTAGTGCCTCCTACTTCGGCTTTGAAGTCGGTGCTGCCTTCTACTACACTCTCTGCGCTACGAGTCTCCTAGACTTTGGCATGCCTCAACAACTGGATGTAGACAGCTACTGCAAAGCTATCTGATATATCCAGTCATGTTGCATCACAATCATCTATGTCGGCACCCCAGATTCCCCCCAAAGTCGAAAAAACATTGAAGAAGATCTTGGATAATCAGAACACTATTATGGCTACTCTAGTATAACACGAGTCCGTGATTGAAGAGTTGGACAAGGAAGTGAAGATATGGAAGTCACAAGCTTCAAAAAAGTAAGTGGATAAGCTCTGGCGACAGGTCACCAAGTTAACAACAGCCGGAGATATTCCATTTGGCATGCTCATTGACCCACACAACCCAGGCATAAATCCCACAGCGCCTACAACAACAGCTGGCCAGTCTGAGAAGCCAGACCTTGCTGCTGACCCTGCCGAGGCAATCCATCATATGTTCACCAACCCAGCCACTCCCGAACTTGAGGATGATGAGATCCAATTGTAGGCTGAGGTCGGTGCCACTGCTGGGGACAAAGAGATGGCCATAGAGCCATAGGGAGTTTTCTTCACTCTCACCCTTCCTTTACTCTTATTTTGTTAAGCATTGGGGACAATGCTTATTTTTATTCGGGGGGTGGAGGGGTGGTGGGTGGTGGAGTTTCTTTGACATTCTGTTGATTCTGTATTTTGATAACTATGAGACATTTGGCATGCAATTAACTTATTACTATTTTCTTATTCTTTCTCATTATGCATGACCCCTACAGATTTACCCTATCTATACCCGGAGCCACTCCCTTAGCGGTCCTGCCACCACGCCGCAGAACGGGAGCTCGTGTGGAACCTTTTATTCTGGCGTTCTCATTATGTATATTCGTTTAGCTTCCAATATTTTTTTGTTTTATGGCTTCTTTATCTTTATGTTTGTCTTCTTTTTGAATTAGTAGCTTCCTTTTGATTTAATAACTTCTTTTTATGTTTTAGTAGATAATAAGCCTTTGATTTTCTTAATTTCACGATTCTTTCCAAAGGTGATTTTTGTGTGAACCTGGTGACTCTTCCTAATGATGGATGGCGTGACAACCTTCTTACGGGATTGAGTCCATTTTTGGTGTTTAGGTAATAATAGTAGTAATGAATAAAAAGACCTAATTGAATCATACTCGAAGAGTCAAACATGCTTCACTTGGTACCAACACACTTAACTGCATGCCTATGGTTAAAAATAAGGTTTTTGGAAAGAAATAGCTCTAGTTAGTGACCTTGTGACTCTTGTGTTGACTTGGGCTATCATCGAGTGGTTTAATCGGACCATAGTAATTTTCAATCTTGAATATGGTCATTGTGGGACCTCAACTCTATCATCTTTAACAATCCATCTGTGTGAGAGGTGAGATGTTGTTGTTTCAAGTCCAAGTATCCATGTGAATGGTCTAGAACTTGCCCCGAATGTGTTTCTAGGCGAAATTTTTAGTTTTGCTTGGCTTGAGAAGTGATTGTAGGCTCTCATTGGGCTGCTTGAATTTTTTGATTGACCCAATGTAGTTATCCCTGGTCAACCCATTTGAGCCTAAAACCTTTCTCGTTTGATAACCATGTTACAAGCCTTCACCCATTTTGTCGTGACCCTCTCTTGGCACCCGAGATTTTCTTAACACTCTTGTAAAATAATTGGCTAAAATCGTAAGTTTGGGGGAGCGACGAGGAACTTGAAAGAGGTATCAAGGCACAAAAAATAGAAAAGAAATGAAGAGAAGGGAAGGTAAGAAAAGGAAAGAACAAAAAGAAAAATGCAAAAAAGAAAGTGAATAAGTTGAAGAGATTCAAAGAAAAGTAATGATGCAAAGCATGGAGAAATCAAAGAGGGAGAAAAGACTATCATGATCAAGAAAGAGTGACGTTAAGTCTCTCTAGTTCTCCTAAGGAAAAGAAAATTCCTCAAAGAGTTGGCAAGGCATGATCCAAGAAAAGAATATGGAGTGTTTAAGGGAAGATGAACCTGTTCTATCATAGCATATCCAACCTTAGTCCAAAGCCTTCATTGCATTCCGAAAAATCCCAACGTGATTTCAAGGCGAGTGAGCTTTCATTAGTGGTGATCTACATGAGGGACATGCCTATGGTACTTAAAGCCGTACTTGCGACATTCTTTTGAGAGAGATGAGTGAACCTTTCACATATCTTTGGATTGAGTGCTAAATTCTTAAGTGAGATAGTAAAACGAAGAGTAGAGGAGGAGAAGTTTGGGATACACAATGACCTACATGAAAGAGCGAGCTTCCTTGATGAATAAAGTCAACTCTTGACGCTCAAGTGTCACATTAGAACTATTTGTGCTTAAAAGTTTAACTTGTTGCATTGTTGATAATTCAAAAGTGGTGCGGATAATTGTTGGTCCCAATTGATGAGTGAATGACTCACCTTTGATTAGATGGAATAGATCTTAACTTGTAGAGGTGGGAGCTATTTTATTTGCTTGAGGACAAACAAAAACTTAAATTTGGGAGAGTTGATAAGCGGGAATTTTGACTACTTATTTGCGCCTTTTAGCTTTCATTTTAGTCCAAAAGTGTTTAATTGTGTTCCCGAAAACTAATGAAATTTGCTTAACGGAAGGAATATTAGAAGATGAACTCCCGAGATGAAATCCAACTTAAGAAGGAGCAATCTGAACTCAAGGACAAAAAAGGCACAAAATCTCAAAAGTGCGGACCGCAGAATATCATCTGCGGTCACAAGTTATGAAGGAAAATTCATCAGAGACTAGTGCAAAGTGTGATCCACATATGAATTGTGCGGCCGCAGAAGTTGGGTTAGGAGCAAAGTTTAGAGACTCTGCATTTCAAGTCCATCAAAAGTGCGGATCGCACAATTATTGTGCGGTTGCAGAAGAAGAGCTATGCGGCCGCAATTACAATTGCACGGACAGCAGAAGAGCAAGATGCGACCGCTGTTATAAATCCGCGGGCTGCAGAAAGAGTGTAGTGTAGCCGCAATTCATAATTTTGCGGCCGAAGACTTCCAATCCTGTCAAGCTGAAGAAAAGTGTGGACCGCACATGTAATTGTGCGGCCGCAGAACCTCCGAAAGGGCATTTTTGTCCGAAATTTCCAGCCATGTATAAATAGAAGAATTTCACTTTTGAGGTCAACTTTTGACATCAACTGCTACAATAGACGTTTTCTTTTACTCTTTTAGTAGTTTCTTTTACTATTTTTAGCTATTTGAACATAGATTCTATCTTTTAGTTAGTAATATGGGTTTAATTATCATCTCTTTTTTGTTTTCTTCCATTTCAAGCATGAATGTCTAGATTTTCACTAGGGTTTTTACCCAACCCTAGTGTGTAAACTTAATGGTTTTTTTTTTATTGCTTGTTATGGTTGAGTGTTTATTATTTAGCATTGTTCTTGCTTTTATTTGTAGAATTAATGGTTGCAAATATTAGTTCATGCCCATTTGACTTGATCTAACAAGAAGTTGGATCAATCGAGAGGTTGATAAGCCCAGTTAAAGGGTTGAACCTAGAGATAGTGACAACCCGACTTGAGCTTTTATCAACCGTTTTGTTCAATACCCATTTGGACTTGAGAAAGCCAAATCGGGCAAAATCAGTCTTTGATCGAGAGGTATTGAGTGGGTATCTGAGTGTTGATAGCTATAATACACCACAACCAATAAATCAAACTTTAAAGTTTGTATTTTATTAGGCAAACACCTAGATTAAGGTCATAGCCTAGGCATTTTACAAAATAATCTTCTAATTTTATTTCTTATATTGCAATCGTAGTTTAAATTAGACTTTAAAACAACCCAATTATGTGGAAATGCAAATTTAGATATACAAACTCACACGCTACAATATATTCTACTAACTCCCACACATATAGCTTCCTGCGGAATTCGACCCTGACTTTTGTTGGGTATTATTATGGCATCTACCATTTTCATAACCTCACATTGAGGAGTGAAATTGAACGAGATCACCAAGCAGGCTATTAGAGTGAATCCACTTTTAAATTATGCTATTTCAAACGTAGTCACTATTTAAATTGTGATTATATTTTAAATAATACCATTAAGAGTGGTTATTGGGGGCAAATAATCCTTTAATTTAGGAAATTTTACCCCCTATAGCAAACTATAACACCCTGTTTATTATAAATCGAAATATTTTCAAAATATTATCACTTATAGCTATCTTTTCTATTTTATAAAAAAATAGGTATTTATTTATACCTACTATTGAGGCACGAAGTAAGCCAATTACGTTCTTTCTCTCTCTTCCTTCCCCCACTCTATCAGTAAGATTATCAATCCTCTCTCTCCTGAAACGATCAAACTTTTCTTCATGTATGGAGGTACTTAACCATTTTTTTGTTTTTCTCTTTTCCTTTTTTGATTACCGGTGATGAAGCGAAGATTTGATCCTTTTGTGGGAAATAGGTATCTGTTTTACAAAAATATGTTAATCACCTCTTTGCGCAAGGTAATGAAGAGTTAATCCTAGTTAAGTTTAATAACAGTTAGATCTACGAATTTGGTGATGAATGGAATGAATCTAAGCGCCGCAATAGTAAATGCAGGACAAAGATACAAATGATGATTGATAATCAATACACGAATGAGTATGAAGATTAAATGTATGTAATGATAATAAATGTAATAATAAATGATATCACTCCCCGAATATTAAATGGTTAGAGTCAACCACTTCTTTGTCAGCGGTGAGGATGATAGAAAATGTGGGTGAAACACAAGATTCTTGGATCTTGTATATGAAAAGGTGTTTTTTAACATGAGAATCAATAGAAAAGACAAGTGTTGTATATTCTTCAATAGTCACTGTTGTAAAGAGTTCTTTCAGAAGGTTTCAGATCCCTTTTTTCTCATTTACTTTCCCTATATATAGGGGACATTCTTTTGAAACCCTAAAAAAGTACAAGAGAGAGAATATTCTACCGTTACTGCCCATCCTTCTGTTCTACCAAACGTCGACCTCTCTTACTAAAGGTTCTTCGTCACCAAATATTGGCCGAATCAAACTTCGACCACGACCAACGAAGCCATTAAGTCTAATCCAAATTTCGCCCAATACAGTTAGTCCCTCCGCTTATTAAGGTCATGGCCTCCTCGTCCTTGATGAGCGGATTATGACGTTCCCTTTATAGAAGAAATTTGGTCATGATGGTTGGATTGATTGAAACCAGGTTATTAATTTCTGGCAAGGCTGCAATTGGCGTAGGTGACGTCAGGTGCGGTCACTGTCACGTGCGTCATCATTATGCATCTTCCCGATGCAGGGTCTGCACTGTTGATGCTTCGATTCTGGTGCCATTGACGACTTTTGGCTTCATTTTTGATACCACTCAGCCCTATAAATAAGGAAGGGGTTTCTCATTTGAAATTTTTACCGTTTCTCTCTTGTTAGGCACCCATTTTTGCTGTGTATTTCTTCTCCATTCTTTGTGATCTTTTCACTTCCAATTTCCAGTTCCTCTCTCAATCACTAACCCCATTCTCTCATCTTGCTGCTCATATATTATATTGACATCATTTCGACTCCTCCTCTTAGTCACGATGATGTTTTCGATGCAACCCCTTTGTCAGTGGACATTCTCCTTACTGACGAGGAAACTTCGATTGAAGGAGATGACATTTTTCCCACCGTTGAGGAGGTGGTGCCTAAAAACCCTATGATTAGGAATGATTTTCCTAAAGGACCCGCTCCTGCTCCTGAGCCCGAGCTTTCTGAATCGGGGGAGGCCGAATTGGCTTATATGAGGGCTAAATACTGCATCCCTCCTCATGTCAAGATCGTCCCTTCAAAGGTAATACCGTTCAGGTTCACCGACCCGGGTTTTGCGCCTTCTACGCCTACCCATTCATGATCGGCTACACTCTCCCTCTTCCTTAGTTAGCTGAAGAATTTTGCCGCTTCTATGAAGTTTGACTGGCACAGCTTTATCCTTACCTATACAAGGTCTTCCTGATGCTGGTTAAGTACGCGGAACTGGCCGGTGTCGAGGTCAACCTTCGCCACTTATTGCACATGTTTTCGCCTACCTTCTTCAGAGGTACTCTGATACATTTACGAAATCGTGGAACGAAGGGATTAGTGGCCGAAATGGACGATAAGGCGAGTCGACTGATCTAGCGCAAGTACTTTTTTGTCAGAACTGAGAATTTGGTAGCAGACTCGGCTGGGTTCCTAAGAGGTGGAATTATAGTCGTAAGTACCTTCTCGTACCCTCCGCCATTCACTCTTTGTTGTTATCTTTTCTTTTCGGCCTCTGATACGTTCACCGTATTGTTTTCAGCTGTGAAACATTCTCCTTCCCTCGTGTTGGACATAGAGGGCTGGGTGGCTCGTGTGTTTCCTCATGTTGTGGGGATTCGTGATTGGGTTTCTATTCATAAGCTCTATGGACCTAGATCCCGTCTCGTAAGTATTCTTACTCCCTTGTTCGGTTTTGTCCCTTACTGTTTTCCAACTTAACTTCTCGTTGGTGCCAGGTCGGCGGGTTTTTAAGAAGGCGAAGACACCCACTCTTGCTTTTTTCCAGAAGGTGACCTCATCTAAGATGAAGCTCACTTTAGTCGAATTTGTGCGAGGTTACACTCAGACTCCGCAGTCAGGGGAACCCTCCTCTTCGGACGTCGTTATCCCTGATGAGGCCCCACCTCAACATGTTCTCCTTCTTACTGACAAGCCATTTTATGGTGAAGAACCGTCGCCGAGGAAGAGGCGGAGGGTGGAAACGGGGAAGGTCATGGTTGTGGAAAAGACGAAAACATCCATGGCTCTCGAGGCGGGTTCGAAGTCATTTCTGGTCGTAGAGGCGACTGCTATGTCAGAATCTATTTTGAAGGAGAGACCTTCTAGGGTTGAGGGGACAGGAAGTGGCGAAGATTTTGTGCGGGTTGTAGAGGGTATCTCTTCGTCGGCGGTGAGAAAAGATGGTGATGCCCGCGCAGGGGACGTCAATTCTGGTTCTGACATCGAACCCGAAGAGGTACGGGCCTTTACGGAGAGAATGACTCATGTGGAGATAAGGATGGAGGGTTCCGATCACCACATAGTCATCCCCAAAGACTTCAATATTTTGGTCTACAACGAGCGCGTTGAGCCGTCGTTTTCCCCTTTGTGTGCTGAGGTAGAGAACAGAACGCCACATACATTGAAAGATGCCGGCCTCTCCCTTGGCATATCAGGAATAGCCCTACGGGTGAGTATTTTCTTCTAAGCTTTTGCATGTTCCGCTAGTATCGCTTTTACCTTGGCTAATCTTATTTCCTTTTGCTTGCTAGACTCTCATCCTCGACATTGAGCGTGACCGGTGTGAGGAGGAGAGGGTTGCTCACTATAGGGGGATGGAGTCCAAGTACAGGGAGTACCGCTCTAAGTACCGTAAGGTGGTCAGGAGTGTCACTGAAGACGGCCAATTCTAGGAGCTGCGTGATGAGATTAGGAGGAAGGATAAATAGCTGAAAGAGAAGGACGAGGAGATTATGAAGGCTGTTAGACGGTGCAGTGAGTTGGAGGAGGCGTTGAAGTATAAGGAGGACGAGATTGAATTGGGCAAGGGGATAATGGCCGAGAACTCAAATATCCAGGCGCGGGTGGCATCTTTGAAGGTTTAGCTCAAACAGAGTGAGGCGAGGACTGCCGATCTGAGGGCCGAGTTGAGTGACAAAGTCGGGGAGTTGGAACTGGCCGAGAGGACCAGGACGACCTCAATAGAGGATGCAACCGCTCTGGCGGGCACCCTGCGCGTCTGCAGGTCTGAGCGAGCTAGTGAAGTGGATACTTCAATGCTTAAGGTGGCGAGGTTAGAGGAATAGTTTGGGAGTTTATAGGCGGAGCTGGAGGGTTTAAATGAACAGATCGTGCTCCTGAGGGTTGAGAAAGAAAAACTGGCCCGACCGTTTACTTCTCAAGCTTCTGACGATGCGAGTGTGTCACAGGAGTTATATGAGATATGGGTTCATGTCGAGGCTCAACTAGAAGTGTACAAGTCTTTGAGGGTTGTTGGGAAGGTTTTCGAGGAGGAGCTTACCGATGTTCGTGTTAAGGCGCGGACAGCCCATGAAGCTTGTGGCTATGCACCTGAGTCGCCTGGTGGGGACGACGATGATGATGTCGTGGATGGGCTTGCCTTTGATCTTGGTATGTAGACGAATATGTTGAAGGGAATGATGCGGTGTAAAGAATTGTACTTGGTTTTAGGTTGTTTTGTTGCTTTGTGAGGGCGCACTGATCTTGTACTTGTCTTATTTCGTTGTGATGTTGTTCTCAGGAGGCTGATCGTAGACTGAATTGGGTTCACTCTTTGGTAAGGCATATGATAGTTCGAGATGGGTCAAATATAAGTAATTCGAGTGAGGTCGAATGTAAATAATTCAAGCGAAGTCGAATGTAAGTAGTTCGAGCGAGGCCGAATGCATGTAATTCGAGCGAGGTTGAATGTAAGTAATTGGAGCGAGGTCGAATGTAAGTAATTCGAGCGAGGTCGAATGTAGGTAATTCGAGCAAGGTCGAATGTAGGTAATTCGAGCGAGGTCGATCGCAGTTAATTCGAGCGAGGTCGATTGTAGGTAATTCGAGCGAGGCTGAATATAGGTAATTCGAGCGAGGTCGAATGTAAGTAATTCGAGCAAGGTCGAATGTAAGTAATTCGAGCGAGGTCGAATGCAGGTAATTCGAGCGAGGTCGAATGTAGATGTAGAATGTAGGATGTAGAGCGATTTGAAGTTGTGCGAAAAATGCTGCATTTTGCTTTGTTTATTCATTTCACTAGAGAATTTTACATTGGTAAATACATAAATTTGAGAAGTTCTCCAAAAAACCTCCTCGGCAAAAACCCAATGGGTAAAAATCTGAGTGAGGGAAAAAGAGTACGAATTAGAGGACATCTATTTTCAGAAGTTGAAGTATTTGAGGTGGGTGACGTTCCAATTGTTTGGTAGCAGCTTTCCTTCCATTGTCTCTATTTGAAATAACCCTTTGTTAACTGTTGCTGTGATTTTGTACGGTCTGTCCCAGTTGGTTCCTAACTTTCCCTCTTTTGGGTCTTTGCTTTCCTGTGTTTTGTCCTTGAGCACATAGTCCCCGATTTCGAGCGGTTTGATTTTGGCTTTTTTTGTTGTAGTACCGTTCTGCTTGCTGTTTTTGGGCGATCATTCTTATGTATTCCATATTTCTTCGCTCTTCTACCTCATCGAGGTCTTGTTTTCTGTTCTCGTTGTTGCTTGTTCCGCTCTCATGGAGTATCTGAGGCTCGGTTCCCCGACCTTGACCTCTATGACTGCATCGGTGCCGTAGACCAATGAGTATGGAGCTTCTCCTGTGCTTGTCCTTGACGTAGTGCGATATGCCCATAGCACCTCTGGTAGGAGTTCTGTCCACATTCCCTTGGCATCTTCGAGTTTCTTTTTCATGTTGTTTAATATTGTTTTGTTGGAGGATTCGACTTGACCATTTCCCGCGGGTTGGTATGGCGTGGAGAGTATTAGCTTGATGCGCCACTTCTCAAAAAACTCAGCGGTCTTTTTCCTGGTGAATTGTGGTCCGTTATCACACCTGATTTCCTTGGGGATGCCGAAGCGGCATATGATATTTCTCCATATGAATGTGATGTCCTCCTGCTCACGTATTTGGGCGAAAGTACATGCTTCTACCTATTTGGAAAAGTAGTCAGTCAAAACTAAAAGGAAACGTACATTACCTCGCCCTGCTAGGAGTGGTCCTACGATGTCCATTCCCCATTTGATGAATGGCCAGGGTGACGTGACTGAATGGAGGTACTCGCCCGCTTGGTGTATCATAGAGGCGTACTTATGACATTGTTCACATTTTTTGACGAAGTTGGCGGTTTCTTTTTTCATGGTGGGCCAATAATAGCTAGCCCGTATGAGGCACCCGACGAGGGCTCGATCGCCGGTATGGGCGCTGTAGTGGCCCTCGTGCACTTCCTCGAGTACTCATCTTGTTTGGTTTGGTCCCAAACATTTTTCCAAGGGGCCGCCGAACGTCTTTTTGTATAGGTCGTTGTCGATGATGTTGTATCTAGATGCTTGCATTCGTAGCTTTCTGGCTTCTTTTATGTCTGGTGGAAGTGTTCCCTCCTGCAAGTAGGTTATATTACGGTTGCGCCAGTCCCAAGTTAAGTTTATAGAGTGTATCTTGAGTTGGTCTATCGACGAGTGGAGTAATGTGACGACGCTCCCCTTTCCATTTATGTTTTTTGTTGTTGCTGCTAGTTTGGCGAGGCCGTCTGCCTCGACATTTTGAGCTCGTGGTAATTGATTGAATTGACATTCGTCAAATTTTGGTAGCAGTTTATGGATTTCTGTTTGGTACTTTTGTAGCCTTTGCTCTTTGATTTGGTAAATCCCTGCGACTTGGTTGATGACGAGTTGTGAGTCGCATTGAAGGACGACCCGTCGCGCTCCATATTTGAGATCTAGCTTCAATCCTGCAATTAGAGCCTCATACTTGGCCTCATTATTAGTCATGTCAGGGCATCGTATGGACTGGCGTATGAACTCTCCCGTTGGTGACCTCGCCCGTTGGTGACCTCAAGTACGAGTCCCAGTACCGAACCTGACGTGTTAGAAGCGCCGTCGGTGTATAAGACCCATATGTCGTGTAGGTGGGGAGTAGTACGAGAAGCTTCCTGCTCGATTTCGGGCATTATCTTGGCACTGAAGTCGCCGACGAAGTCGGCTAGTAATTGCGACTTTATCGTCGTTCACGGCTGATATGTGATATCGTGCTCGCTTAGCTCGATGGACCATTTGGCCGATCTTCCTGATAGTTCGGGCTTATGTAAGACATTTCTAAGGGGGAAGTTCGTGACCACCGATATGGGGTGGCACTGGAAATAAGGTCTAAGCTTTCGTGAAGCTATGACAAGTGCCAGAGCCAGCTTTTCGAGTTGGGGATACCTTATTTAGGCATCGACTAGGGTTTTACTAATATAATAAATTGGAAATTGCATACCTTTGTTTTCACGAACCAATACTGCACTTACCGCTACTTCTGACACGGAAAAATACACCAGGAGGCATTCGCCGGGTTCAACTTTGGCGAGCAGTGGAGGCGAGGTCAGATATGCCTTTAGCTCCCTTAAGGCTTCCACGCAGTCCGAGTTCCACTGGAGTCCGTTATCTTTTTTGAGGAAGTTAAAAAATTTGTGGCATCTGTCGGAGGATCGCGAGATGAATCTCAACAGGGCGGCTATACGGCCGGTCAGTTTTTGCACCTGTTTCTTGTTGGTCAGTAGTTCAGGTATTCCTTCAATAGATTTGATTTGGTCAGGGTTGACTTTTATGTCTCTTTGCGACACCAGGAAGCCGAGGAACTTGCTTGAGGTTATGCTGAAGGCGCACTTTTCGGGGTTTAACTTCATGTCGTAGTGTCGCAGTATATCGAAGGCTTCTTTCAGGTGATCAATATGATCTTCTTTCCTTTTAGATTTGACCAACATGCCGTCTATGTATACTTCTATTGTTTTGCCGAGTTGTTCTTTGAACATCTTGGTGACCAGTCTCTGATAGGTTGCTCCCGCATTGTTCAACCCAAATGGCGTGAATCTATAGCAATACGTCCCTTGGTGAGTTATGAAAGTGGTATTTTCCTGGTCTTCCTCCTCCATGAGGATTTGGTTGTACCCCGAATAGGCGTCCAGAAAGCTTAGCAGTTCGTGTCTTGCCGTTGCATCGATGAGCTGGTCAATGTGCGGCAGCGAAAATGAGTCTTTTGGGCATGCATTGTTTAGGTTTGTGAATTCTACGCACATGCGCTACTTCCCATTATTCTTCTTTACTATGACCACATTGGCGACCCATTGGGGGTATTTGGATTCTCTGATGGAGCCGTTGTCGAGTAGTTTTTCTACTTCCTCGCGGACCGCTTCGTTGATTGCGACATTGAATTTCCTTCTCATTTTCTGTACTGGTGGGTAGAATGGATATACGTTCAGTTTGTGCGTAGCAATGTCCTTCGAGATACCTGACATATCTACATAGGAGAAAGCAAATATGTCTGCATTGTTAGTTAGAAATTCATGAAATTTACCTGGTTCAGAGAGTTTGTGGCCGATGTAAGCCTTTTTGCTGATGTCATTTTTATCTATTTGGACGGGGTCGAGATCTTCTATCGTTGACCCCGCGGCCTCCACGGTGTCGGGGTCCTTGATAATGTCATTTTTCTCATCGGATTTGTTCCCCGACTTTGGTAATTGCTATGATTCTAAGATCGTTCCTTTCAACTGTTGAGTGTATGTACAGTCTTGGGCTATGCGTTGTTCGCCTCGAATGCTGAATATTTCTCATGGGGCAAGGAACTTGATTACTTGATACAGGCTGGATGGAATGGCTCTCATGGAGTATATCCATTGACGCCCTATGATGGCGTTGTAGGTCGTATCCTTGTTCATGATATGGAACGTTGTCTCTAAGGTGACACCCCCGGCCAGGACGGGAAACGCTATTTCTCCTGAAGTTCTTTCAACTGCATTGTTAAATCTTGTCAGTTTTATGCAACGTGGTACTATCTTATCCTCGAGTCTCATTTGGGAGAGAACTCGGGGGTGGATAATACACGCGCCGCTCCCATCATCGACCATTATTCTTTTTATCTCAGTATCTACAATTCGTAAGGTATAACAAGAGAATCAAGGTGAGGGAAAGCCAAACCGTGGGTATCTGACTTATCAAAGATGATACTGTCTTCGAGGTCGTCGTACCGCTTGTGCGTGATTGATGCTTTAGTTTGTGCGTGGTGGTGAACTTTATGTGGTTGATTGCGACTTCATCGCCCCCATCGATGATCATTTGGATGGTGCGGGCAGGGGAGGGTGGCTTCGGAGGGCCTTGGTGTTTCTCTCGTCATCGACCGAAGTTGTCTCTTTCGCGGTTGCTCATAAACTCTTTTAAATTTCCTTGATTGAGCATGTTTACCACTTTTTGTCGCAAAGCTATGCAGTCTTCGGTCATGTGACCTCGCTCCTGGTGGAACTCGCAAAGAGCAATCGACCTTCTAGTGTTTGGGTCGGACTTCATCTTCTGCGGCCACTTCATCATCGGGTCGAGCTTCTCTAGTGTGTACACTATTTCTGAAGGGGAAACAAAAAAATTGTGAGTAGATAAGAGTGGAGGCATACCTCTCTCATTTCGTTGAGTCCCTGTATTTGGCCTGGAAGGCCCTTCCACGTGGCGAGGAGATGGTGGGATAGCTGTTCTGACATAGGTTGGTGTTTGTCCCTGTTGGGGCGTGGGCCCGATTGATCTCTTCGAGCATCATTGTGGCGATCTCGCCTCGACTTAATTTGGACTAACGTTAGTCGTTGAGTTGGGCCGTTGAGGTCATTCTCATCTACTCGAACCTCGGCGCAATAAGCGTTGTGGATATCTTCCTAGGTGGTGGGAGGGTATTTCATAAGTCTGCTCAGCAATTTTCTGGTCGCTCTCGACTCGTTCCTGTTTATTCCGTTTTGGACGGCCGCCACGACTATCCTTTCAGATATATTTGGCAAGCTCATTCTGACCCTGTTAAATTGGGCGAGGAAGTCCCTAAGTCCCTTTCCAGGCGACTGTCTAACGATGAATATATCATTTACCCTGGCCTCGGCTTTCTTGGCTCCAGCGTGGGAGGCTACAAACTTGTCAACCATTTCCTCAAAAGTTGTTATTGACCGTGCTGGTAACTGTGAGTACCACGTCAAGGCTCCCCTTGTTAGAGTTTCGCTGAACTTCTTTAGCAATACTGGCAGTACATGTTCCTTTGAGAGATCATTGCCCTTTACTGTTGTGACGTAGTGAATTATGTGGTCTTTAGGGTCGTCGTGCCGTCATATATTCTCAAATATAGCGGCATTTTGAAAGTTTTGGGTATGGGGTGTGGGGTTGCTTCTTCGCTGTATGGTTGTTCGACGAACCCACGAACATCCCCTTTTGGGCAGGAGTTTTGGGGCGCCGGGTATCTTGTCGACCCTTTCCTGGTGTTCTTTCATCTGGTCTCGTAGTGCTTTATTTTCATTTTTCATTTCTTCCATCTTCTTTAGTATAGCAGCGAGTGCATCATTGGCTGCATCAACAGTGGTGTTAGTATTACCTGTTAGGCGGGGAGCTGGTTGCTCGTTAATGGTTACGACATCCACTGGTGTGGCGTTTTGAGTTTCTCCCTGAGTTGGCTTGTCCATGAAGTTGCTCAGTGTACTTGTTAGCCATGCTTCTAGTAGTTTATTTACTGCTGGTAGGGCTTCCTCGGTTGTGGACGTGGAGGCATCCCTTTCTCGAGTGACTGTCACACTTCCGAGAGGGGGAGGTGAACCGCTCCGTCCTGGTGTGACGCTTGGTGTCATATTTTCTTCTCCTCCTCCACCAGCTTCGTTAATGGTGCTCATGAGGTTGGCGGTGACATATGCTATGGATTTTTTCCTTTCTTCTCCTTTTCCTTCCATTGTTAGTTCGTGCGAAACGAAAAGAGATGACTGTTGTACGTGTTTTTTAGATCTAACAGAAACTATAGACTTTAACTAGAAAATCCCCACAGACGACGTCAAATTGTTTTACCAAAAATATGTTAATCACCTCTTTGCGCAAGGTAATGAAGTAAATGAAGGGTTATTCATAGTTAAGTTTAATAACTGTTATATCTACGAATTTGGTGATGAATGGAATGAATCTAAGCGCCGCAATAGTAAATGCATGACAAAGATACGAATGATGATTGATAATCAATACACGAATGAGTATGCAGATTAAATGCATGCAATGACAATAAATGTAATAATAAATGATATCACGCCCCGAATATTAAATGGTTAGAGTCAACCAATTCTTTGTCAGTAGTTAGGATGATAGAAAATGTGGGTGGAACACAAGATTCTTAGATCTTGTATATGTAAAGGTGTCTTTTAACTCGAGAATCAATAGAAAAGACAAGTGTTGTATATTCTTCAATAGTCAATGTTACAAAGAGTTCTTTCAGAAGGTTTCAGATCTCTTTTTTCTTTCCCTATATATAATTGACATTCTTTTGAAACCCTAAAAAAGTACAAGGGAATTCTCTCTTCCTGACCTAAAACTATCCTACCGTTACTGCCCATCCTTCTGTTCGACCAAACGTCGACCTCTCTTGAGAAAGGTTCTTCATCACCAAATATTGACCGACTCAGACTTCGACCACGACCACGACCAGCGAAGCCATTAAGTCTAATCCAAATTTCGACCAATACAATATCATTATATAAAAAATAGGAGCTTTCGATTAAAGAAATATAGCTTAGAATTTGACGATGTAAAGCCCCGTGAATTTTTACAATTTGTTTTGAGAATAATTAATTTCATGATTTAGAATGCAATTTAATTACACTCGAGTCACACGAGACTAACAAGATTAAAGTGAAGTTATGGAAACACTTAAATTTAACATTTGACAAGTGCATGGAGTAACAAAAATGGATTGAAGTAAATGGGAGCTTAAGGAATTTGAGAATTAAAAGAGATGCTAGCTGGACTAACATGCCGATGAAGTGGACAAAAACACTAGTATTACTTAGACAAAGATTTGGTAGCATCTAAGAAGATTATCTTGATTTAATACAAGCCACACAAATATTACTAAAGCTTAAACTTGATTCCCAAATTGATTTTATGTTGTATCATACTTACCTTTTAGCGAAGAAGAGTATCCTGGAGAAATTTCTCCAATTCAGCAAGCCACAATGAGATTAGCTATAGAGTAAGAAGCATCATTAAGTTTTTTATTTTTGTACTAGGGTCCTCAGAAATAATCAGAAAATGATTAATAGTACTTATCATTAGATATTTTTATCTTGTTTGATGATACATATTAAGTCTCTGAGTGATTTATGTAGATGAAGTATATATATTATTAATGAATTGACTTTTCTTATTTTGTTTCGTGCATAGTGTGGGAAAGGAAAAGGTACAAGTAAAAGACCTATGATATATTTCGTAATAATTAACTTTTTTTATTAACCGTGGTATTTGGATCAGTTACCGTGCACCTCGACTAATTCATTGAGGCAATGTTTCTATGGTCCATAGATTTATCATTGTGGCCGCAATCTGTTCTTCTGCGGTCTGCATCTTTCTTTCTGCGGCCGCACAATTCTTTTGCGGTCCGCAATCTTGAGGGACTTGGACTCTGGAAAATTGCACACCCTTTGAAATTGATTTCCAATTCTTCAATTGCGGCTGCACAATTCCTTTGCGGACCACATTTGTAAGGAAGTCTGTTGGTTTTTTCTTCATTGTTTGCGGCCACAGATAGAATTCTGTGGTCCGGACTTTGCAAGTTCTTGTGCCTTTTGTTGCCTTGTGTTTTGATTACTCCTTTTTTAGTCGGATTTCATCTTGTGAGTCCAACCTCTAACATTCCTGCAATTTTGCACATTTCATCAGTTTCAAGAACACAATTACACACTTTTAAACTAAAACAAAAGCTAAAAGACGCTAATAAGTAGTCAAAATCCCTACTTATCATCTGCTCACATCATCTCACCGGAGGTAGTAGAAATAAATGATGGTTTAATTTATGAAGAAGTACCGATTGAGATTCTTGATAGGCAAGTCCATAAGTTGATGACTAAAGATATAGATTCAGTTAAAGTGTTATGGCGTAATCATGACTACGCGGAGGTTACTCGGGAGGCCGAGGAGGATGTGAAAATTCGATACCCACACTTGTTCGCGACTTCAGGTATGACTATTTCCTTGAAATTTTGAGTTTAGTCTTTATAATGCATTAGTTCCATGGAGCGAGTAAGCAATTTATTTATCTTACTTATGAATTGGGATTCGGTATGATTTTCTGATGTAATTGATTCATCTATTGCTCATGGTTGTTAGACTTGTCTCGTGGTAATAGATTTTATTGTAGTGAAGCTCATAGAGGCTATGTGATGGTGTTTGGAGGTATATGAAGCCGTCGAGGCATTTATTGATGTAAGTGTGATGAGTATAGGCGTGTGGGTCCTTTTTATATTATATTCTTATGGCTCGCTGTCAGGTTAAAAATTTGGGATAAGCCTATGAACAAAAAGAACTCTGCCAAATTTTTTAGAAATTTGAAGATACGATCAAAGGACATTCGTCTGGGGGAGAATGTAAAGACCGTGATAATTTCATGATTTAGAATGTAATTTAATTACACTCGAGTCACACGAGACTAACAAGAGTAAAGTGAAGTTATGGAACCACTTAAATTTAGCATTTGACAAGTGCACGGAGTAACAAAAATGGATTGAACTAAATGGGAGCTTAAAGAATCTGAGAATTAAAAGGGATGCGAGCTGGACTAACATATGCTGATGAAGTGGACAAAAGAAGAAGAAGAAGAAGGAACAAAGAAATAATATGTGCATTTGAAAAATGAGAAGTTATTGGAAAGCAAATAAGCATGAATTTTTAATACAGTAAAGGGAACAAGCAGACAAAAATAATAATGAAATCATTGGATTAGAATATTAATAAAAATAGGATAAGTGTTTGGTGTATTGGGATTAAAAAGGAAACAATAAAAAATTCCTAAACGAAGCAAATCAACTCCCAGGAATTGACGCTGGGAGTGACACTTCACCCCAAATGCAACATCCAAACGTGAGAAGCAGGCATATAAGACAATGAAGTGCAGCTGTAGCGTCTAACTCGACGTCCGAAAACTTAGGCACTTCGAATATCTCAGGCCTTTTAAAGGCTATCCATAGAGAGAAATACTTAAAGGTTTTGACTTATTTTCGGAAGTTAGAGAGAAGGGAGAGCTCCCACTCCAATTAATGTCACTTTTAGGTGAGAAATTAATACTCTCTTTGGTAGATATGGTTCATTTATTACATCTCTTAACCCCAACATCATGTAATTCATAGATTTGTGAAGAAAATCTCAAGAACACTTCAAGAACTCAAATCTTCAAAATTCTAGGGTTTGACAAAGAGGTAATCTCTTCTAGTAGAGTATATTTATGAAGATAGATTTATATTTAAATACCTATTCATGAAACCCTAGAAGCTAGTCTTGAAATAAAAAATTTGGTTAGTAGGGATGATGAATAGTGTTGGATCTTGTTTGAATGAGTTATTTTGAGTTTCTAGTGGAAAAACTAGATCCAATAACAAGTTTAATGAATAAGTTGAAGTTAAAATTCAAGGATTGACCTTCAAATGATGAAATGATGATTTTTGATAAATTTATGAAGTTGGACTTCAGTGTTAGACACTTAGTTGGATCATTTTGGGGTAATGTTGAAAGCGATTGAGGTAAGTTGAAACTTACTACCCTCAGAGCTTCTCTCCAAACTCATATTGAAATACGAATAGAAATTCTAAATGCGAGTCCTAAATTGTGGGGACGAACTAGTTTAGATTGTAATAATTCATGCATCATAAAAAATTTAAGTGCTATGAAAATTATTTCTCAGATTGTTTTATTTTAAATTTTAAAATTTAATGAAGGAATATAACACTTGTAGTTTTTTTGAAATGAAAATGCATGAGTTGTGAATTATCTTAAATAAATATATTTTCAAATATTTGATTTAGCTATGAACATCATCATTGATAAATATAAAAGTTTTGGGAGTTGCTTAAGTTCGCCGAGATTGACCTTGGATACTTTTCCTCATTAGGTCATGAAACTACACGTGCCAGTGTAGATGTAGAACCTATCGTATGGTTAGGAACTACGACATAGTACTTTCCATGGGGGGGGGGGGGGGGGGGGGGGGGGATATTATGGTGCTACTTTATTAGCATGGATGGGTTGATCCGTGCGGCACAACGATGAGACGACCTGAGCAAGTAGGGTATATGATACTTGTCGCTGGGTACAAAACCTAGTTGACTTTCTTCCGTGTCGGTGATGTTACAGTGATCCCAGTAAATGAAAAAACTAACATGATTTTGTAAAGATTATGCTAAAGGAAGACCTTATCTTGAAATATGTTTCACCTTATTATTTTATTTTATTTTCTAAATTGTTATTTGATATAAATGCTTCTTTCTTATATAAACTGTTATTGCATATCTTATATCTTCTTAAGTCTTGTCTTATTTCTTTTTAGGAAGCGGTTCATCATTCTTATTAGGCATGTGGAGCTTAGGCCTTTTAGACACATTTCCATTTCTGTTTTCAGGGACTGGACCTGAGCAGCTTGGACCACGTGGTTAGGACAACTCTACTTTTTCATTTGACACTTTTTGATGAGACTCCACACCTGTACTTGTGGAGGACTTTATTGTGTTATTATTCTTTTGAGCCATCAGATCATGTCTTGGTTGACTATTTCATTCTGTGTTATAGAGATTCCATAGATAATAGTAATATTTATTCTTGCGTTGTAATCCTATGGTTACTCATACGACATGTATTAATGAAACTGCCTTTTATATTTATAAAGTTTTCTTTTAAATGAAAATAGTTACTTAAAGGAATTATTCATGTTTTGTTTTATATCTTAAAATGATTATATTTGAAGAGGCTTTCACATCTCCCGATTAAGCATATAGATGAAAATTAATTTATGGAAGGTTCACTCGGTCAAGTACAGTACCGAATGCCGGTCACGTGGTTTTAGGGCGAGACAAACCTGATATTTGAAAGGTTTAATTTTCTTGATAATATAAGTCGTCATATCAGTAGCCTCTGAGACGTCATCATTGTGGTCGGCGTCATCATCCACTATTGGCTCATCCTCTTAGGCGAACAGATCTAGCCATGGCTACACCAGAGAAGATTTGAGTGCCGGGTTTTTGTTCGTTTCCATTTTAGTTTTAATACAATGTATACAGTATTTTTCTTGGCCGAAAAACGTCATCTCCGACGAACTTTCTTCTCTTCTTTGCTATTTAGTCACATACGATGATACAAATACATTGTATTCTGTAGAAATACACTCATATACATTATATTTTTGTATAAATACATCATTTTCACCTGTATTTATGTATTTCGAAGGTTTTTGGTTTTTGAATACTGCTGAATTTCACTGTGTTTTTGTGATTTTTTGTTGTTTGAATACAGGGAAATCGAATACGGTCAATTGAACATCGTAACGATCCGGAATGACCACCTTCGTTACCGTGATGGCGCCTAACATTTCATTTGCTAGGCAAGCCAATGCTAGAGAATTATTAAGCTAACTCTTATTCAATTCAGTAAATAACAACAAATAAGCTAAAACGAAATAAAGCGAGTGCGAAAAAGTATAAAAGCTTTAATATTTACTACAAGTCGGATCTGGAATCACAATTCACGAGCTACTACGAATTACTACAAGCAGAGTCTGAAAAAATACACTATTCTGAAAGAAAAGAAACAGTAAAGTAAAGTGACTAGGAAGAGACTCCGGGGTCTGCAGACGCCGACAGATCTACCTTGGGTCTCCTGTCGAATGAGTCCAATTGCTAACCTCACGATCATCTCGGGTCGGCACCAAAATCTGCACAAGAAGTGCAGAGTGTAGTATGAGTACAACCGACCCCATGTACTCTGTAAGTGCCGAGCCTAACCTCAACGAAGTAGTGACGAGGCTAAGGCGGGTCACTCATACTACAACATGTACGCAGTATATATAGTAAAAACAGAATGGAAATAAAGTAGTAAATTTCAAGTACTATCTACGCTCCAGAAAATAAGCCAGCAACGTTCTGAATTTACCGATCCTTAAGTGCAAAAGAAAATATTGTAAGACTAACACAACCCAAAGAAAACATAAACACACATGTTGTTGCGGCGCGCAACCCGAGCCCAACGTACGTTACATAATTCTCCTTTATTTACTCATAACAACATGAACAACAATGAATATATATAAGTATTGCGACACGCAACCCGATCCCATCATATCACAATACCATAACCATAGTTCACCCTTATTCCACCAAAATAATCCACCCTTATTACACATGTTATGGCGTGCAACCCGTTCCCACCATACAATATAGATTCACCTTTATTTCACCTCAATATATCACCCTTATCTCACTTGTTGCGGCGTGCAACCCGATCCCATCATATCAATAGCAAGTACTCAATATGCACAATAAAACTCACATTTCAAATCACAGAAAACCCTTTACAATTCCTAAACACAAAACTGAAACAGGTAAGACACCTTGTACAACATGATAATCCGCATAAGTAATACTACACAGCGAGACCAATCCAGAATTTACAACTAGAAGGTACAACTAAACCAACTTGAGCAAATAGTAGGAATTCATGAAACCATGGGAAAGAATAATATCATGAACATGAGAAGACAATGACTAACATGTAGCAGTTAGGCAAGGGAACACATTTAGAGCATATAATAACTAAGACAGGGAAAGAGATAATCTAAGAAGAATGGGGAGACAGGAAAAACAGATAATTCGGTGACGCATAAGCACTCGTCACCTCACATATACGCCGCTCACATGAAATTCACATAGCAAATAGTCCGAGAGTTCCTAATTCCCTCGAATCAAGGTTAGACACAAAACTTACCTTGCTCCAAAGACCACTCACTGCTCAATCACAACTTTGCTCCTCAAACAAGCCTCCGAACCAATAGAATCTAGTAAATTACCAACCAATAGATTCAAATTAAGCCTTAGGAACTGCCCACTATTTCAAAGAATTCAATTTAGGCCATTTTTGAAAAAGTCAACAAAAGTTAACCCCTAGGCCCACTTGGTCCAATCCCGAAGTTCAGACCAAAACCCCATTACCCATTCACCCCCGAACCCGGTTGTGTAATTTGTTTTGGAATCCGACCTCAATTTAAGGTCTAAATCTCCAATTTACCAAATCACTAATTTCTACCCAAAAACCCTCAATTCCACCATGAAAACATTAGATTTTAGGTTAAAGTTTGTGAAATGTAATGAAAGATAGAAAGAAAATTGGTTAGAATCACTAACGATTGATTTGGGGAAGAAAGGATCTTGGAAAATCACCTCTACGGTTCTAGGTTTTGAAACTTTGAAGAATGAACCAAAAATCCCGTCTAAGTCTCATTTTGGTCAGTTGCAGGTGTCACATTTACGACCTGGGGTTTGCAAATGCGAGCCCCGCAAATGCGAAGATCATCACACCCCTGCTTTCTTCACAAATGCGAACTCTGATCCATCCGCAAATGTGACCCATTGATCGCATTTGCGATCACTCCCTACCCAGCTCCCACTTCGCAAATGCGAATTTTTGTTCGCAAATGCAAACTATGGCCTTCCCAGCTATTCTTCGCAAATGAGAATCCAACAGTGGCCGCAAATGCGATGATTGACATCGCAATTGCGAGATCTGTGGCCGGCAACAAAAACTGAAGCACACCAGCAATGTTCTAAGTCCAAATTCACTTCGTAGCCTATCCGAAACTCACCCGAGCCCTAGGGGCTCTAAAACAACTATGCACACAAGTATAAAAACATGATACGAACTTGCTCACGCGATCAAATAGCCAAAATAACACCTAGAACTATGAATTGAACACCAAATCAAATGAAATTTTCAAGAAAACTTTGAAACTTCTATTTTCACACTTGACGTCCGAATCACGTCAAACCAACTCTGTTTCTCACCAAATTTGACAGACACGTCATAAATGTACCATTGGACCTATACCGGCTCCGGAACCAAAATACGGACCTGATATCCAAAAGTCAAACATCAGTCAAACTTTTTAAGTTCATTAAGCCTTAAACTTTCATATTTCTACAAAATGCAATAACTCGGGCTAGCGATTTCCGAATTTAATTTCGGGCATACGCTTAAGTCCCAAATTACGATACGGACCCACCGGCACTGTCAAAACACGAATCCGAGTGCGTCTGCTCAAAATATTGATCGAAGTCAACTCAAGTGGATTTTAAGGCAAAATTTCATATTTTCCTAGTTTTTAACATAAAAGCTTCCCGAAAAAATGCCAGGACTGTGCATGCAAATCAGGGAAGGCTAAAACAAGATATTTAAGGCTTCAGATCACACAATTAGGTTTTAAAACATGAGATGATCTATCGGGTCATCACATTGTCCACCTCTAAAATAATCGTTCGTCCTCGAACGGACATAGAAAAGTACCTAAACTGGTGAAAAGGTGGGGATATCTACTCCGTTTATCCGACTCGGACTCCCAAGTACTGCCTCGATGAGCTGACCTCTCCACTGCACTCGGACTGAAGTATAACTCTTCAACCTCAACTGATGAACCTACGGGGCTAGAATAGCCATTGGATCCTCCTCGTAAGTCAAATTCTTATCCAACTGGACAGAACTGAAATCTAACACATGCGACGGATCGCCGTGATACTTCTGAAGCATGGGCACATGGAACACCGGATGAACTGCTGATAACCTTGGTGCAACACAATCATGTAAACCACCTCTCCCACTCTCTCCAGAATATCAAAGGGCCCGATATACCTAGGGCCCAACTTGTCCTTCTTTCCGAACCTCATGATACCCTTCATGGGTGATACCCGAAGCAACACTCTCTCCCCGACCATGAATGAAACATCACAAGCTCTACGGTTGGCATAACTCTTCTACCTGGACTGAGTTGTGCGAAGTCGATCCTGAATAATCTTGACCTTATCCAAGGCATCATGTACTAGGTTTGTACCCAACAACCGAGCCTCCCCCGGCTCGAACCACTCAACTTGCGACCGACACTGCCTACCGTATAATGCCTCACATGGAGCCATTTGAATGCTCGACTGGTAGCTGTTGTTGTAGGAGAACTCTACAAAGGGAAAGAACTAATCCCATGATCCTCCGAAGTCTATAACACATGTGTGGAGCATAGCCTCCAATATCTGAATAGGCTCGGATTGTCCGTCTGTCTGAGGGTGAAATGTTGTGCTCAACTCAACCCGCGTGCCCAACTCACGTTGTACTGCCCTCCAGAAGTGCGAGGTGAACTGCATACCTCTATCAGAAATGATAGACACGGGCACACCGTGAAGACTGACGATCTCGCGGATATGAATCTCTACCAACCGCTCCGAAGAATAGGTAAATGCCACAAGAATGAAATGCGCTGACTTTGTCAGCTTGTCCACAATGACCCAAACTGCATCAAACTTCCTCTGAGTCCGTGGGAGTCCAACAACGAAATCCATACTGATACGCTCCCAATTACACTCAGGAATCTCTATCTTTTGAAGCAAACCACCGGGTCTCTGATGCTCATACTTTACTTGGTGACAATTTAGACACTGATCTACATAAGCAACTATATACTTCTTCATCCTCCTCCATAAATAATGCTGTAGCAAGTCCTGATATATCTTGGCGGCGCCTGATGAATAGAATACGGGGAACTGTGGGCCTCCTCAAGAATCAACTCACGAAGTCCATCCACATTAGGCACACAAACATGAACCTGCATCCTCAAGACTCCTTCATCTCCAACAGTAACCTGCTTGGAATCACCGTGCTGCACTATGTCCCTAAGGACCAACATATGAGGGTCGTCATACTGCCGATCTCTGATGCGCTCTAACAAAGAAGACCGAGCGACTGTACAAGCTAGAACACGACTAGGATCTGACATATCCCACCTAGAGGTGTCAAACGAGCCGGTTTGACCCAGTTCCGGCCCATATCAATTGAAATCGGAACTGGACCGGCCCAGTACGAAGGGGGCCGGGTGGGCTGGGTAGGCAGGGTAGAGGAGGTTGGTCCGTTCATGGTTTTGGTACCGGTTAACTAGACTGGTCAAACCCCGTCAAAGTGAATAATTCACTTACTAGTTTAACCGGCCTGGACCGGACCGATTATAACAAAATTTTTTGTTTTGTTTTTTTTTTGTTTTTTCTAGAGTCTAAGAATTTTTTTTACAGTAAAAATATTTTACTGTAACCCGTCCCGGCCCGGTTAACCCATAACCCATACGCTTTAGTTTTTACACGGATTAACCTGAACCCGTTAAACTCGTTAAGCCATAACCCATAACCGGCCTGGTTCCCTACCCATACGGTTCAATAATTTCACAACCCGGACAAGCCCACCCGGTTAACACCCGTAACCCCACCTCACAAACTGGTTGGCTAAGTCTAAACATCTGATGCAAGCGTCCTCTCACCGACTAGAATGAACGCAAGGCTGCCCATACTCGCTGCCTTTCTACTCAAGGCGTCAGCTACCACATTGGCCTTCCGGGGATGATACAATATGGTGATATCAGAGTCTTTCAATAGCTCCAACCACCTCCTCTGCCTCAAATGGAGATCCTTTTGCTTGAACAAATACTGAAGGCTTCGATGATCCGTGAAAACCTCACACGACACGCCGTAAAGATAGTGTCTCCAAATCTTCAGCGCATGAACAAGTGATGCCAACTCTAAGTCACGGACACAATAATTCTTCACATGAATCTTTAACTACCATGATGCATATGCAATTACCCTGCCCTACTACATCAATACCGCACCGAGCCCAACACAGGACGCATCACAATATACTAAATAACATCCTGAACCTGTGAGCAACACCAACACCGACGATGTAGTCAAAGCAGTATTGAGCTTCTGAAAGCTCACCTCACACTTGTCTGACCATATGAACGGGGCACCCTTCTGGTTCAACCTGTTCAATGGGGCTGCTATAGATGAAGACCCTTATACAAAGAGATGGTAATAGCCCGCCAAACCCAAGAAACTTCTGATCTCCATGGCTGAAATGGGTCTAGCCTAGTTCTGAACTGCCTCAATCTTCGTAGGATCTACCTGAATTCCCTCCGCTGATACAACGTGCCCCAAGAAAGCGACTGAATCCAACCAATATTTGCACTTTGAAAACTTAGCTTATAGTTGGCTGGCTCTCAGAGTCTGAAGTACAATCCTAAGACGTTGCTCATGCTCCTCTCGACTACGGGAGTAGATCAAGATGTCGTCAACAAACACAATCAAAAAAGAGTCCAAATAAGGCTTGATCACTCAGTTCATCAAATCCATGAATGATGCTGGGGAATTTGTTAACCCAAAGGTCATCACTAGGAACTCATAATGCCCGTACCGAGTCCGAAAAGCTATCTTAAGGACATCGGATGCCCAAATCCTCAATTGATGGTAGCCATATCTCAAGTCAATCTTTGAAAACACCTTGGCACCCTGAAGCTGATCAAATAAGCCATCAATCCTTGGCAATGAATACTTGTTCTTGATGGTGACTTTGTTCAACTGCCAATAATCTATGAACATCCTCATCGATCCATCCTTTTTCTTCACGAACAACATTAGCGCACCCTAGGGTGAGACACTAGGTCTAATGAAGCCCTTATCAAGTAAATCCTGCAACTGCTCCTTGAATTCTTTCAACTCTGGCAGGGCCATACCGCATGGTGGAATAGAGATGGGATGAGTGTCCGGAGCCAAATCAATACAAAAATCAATACCCCTGTCGGGTGGCATCCCCGACAGGTCTGAAGGAAACACCTCTGGAAACTCACGAACAACTGGTACTGAATCCATAGAAGGAACATCCGCACTAGAATCGCGGACATAAGCCAAATAAGCTAGACACCCTTTCTTGACCATATGCCGAGCCTTCACATAAGAGATAACCCTGCTAGTAGAATGGATAAAGGTCCCCCTTCACTCTAATCGAGGCAACCCCGGCAAGTCTAAGGTCACTGTCTTGGCGTGGCAATCCAATATAGCATGATAAGGTGACAACCAATCCATACCCAAAATGACATCAAATTCGACCATATCGAGAAGTAGAAGATCTACGCTAGTCTCGAGACTCCCAATGGTGACCACACATGAACCATAAACACGATCTACAATAATAGCATCCCCCACATATATGGACACATACACATGAGCACTCAAAGAATCACGAGGCACAACCAAACATGAAGCAAATAAGATAACACATTGGGGTAAGTAAATCCCAGATCAAATAGAACTGAAGCATCTCTACTACAAACTGAAACACTACCTGTAATAACAACGTCGGATGACTCAACCTCAGGCCTGGTTGGAAAAGAACAACATCGGGGCTGGGCCTCACAACTTTGAGCCAAGTCCTTGGGACACCCTCTAGCTGGCTGGCCTCCACCTCTAGCAGCCTGATCTCCACCTCTAACAGTCTGGCCTCTACCTCTAGCTGCCTGACCCCTACCTCTGGCTGGCTGAGCAGGCGGTGCAGCAACTGGTGCCGGGACCATGGCACGAGAACCTTGATGCTGTGGCGTGACACCCAATAATATCGGATAGGTCCTTCTGATATGCCCATAACCACCACACGCGAAACATCCATACTAGTACTATGGCTGCAGAAACTGAGACTGGACCGAACAGGCCGGATGACCACGGTAATAACTCTGAATAAGAGGTGCACTAATAGGAGCTAGTGGTGTACTGTAGGCTGGCTGTCCAGAATGAGGCACATAAGGACCACGACTCCCTGAAGCACTGTGGGATGCCTGAAGCACTAAATGAAACGACCTGGGAGGATGGCCCTTACCAAAAGTTCCCCTGCCTCCAGATGAGGCACCGCTAAACCCACTGAAATGACGAGGTCTCTTGTAAGACCCCTGACCTCCTTGTGCAAGAACCATCTCGACTCGTCTGGCGATATTGGCAACTTCCTGAAAAGAAATCTCACTCCCAGTTTCCTTAGCCATCTGCAGTCTGATTGGCGTAGCAAGTCCGTCAATAAACCTCCCACCCTTTCTCTCCCTCTCTCGGTATGAAGCAGAAGAAGAGCATGACGGGCCAAATCCACAAAACGGGTCTCATACTGAGTAACAGTCATACTGCCCTGCTGGAGACGATCGAACTGACGATGATGCTCGTCTCTCAAAATGATAGGGAGGAACTTCTCTAGAAAGAGCTAAGAGAACTGGTCCCAAGTAAGAGCAGGCGACCCAGCTAGTCTGGTCAACAAATAATCTCTCCACCATTTCTTGGCGGAACCTAACATTTGAAATGCAGCAAAATCGACCCCATTGGTCTTCACTATACCCATGCTCTGTAGCACCTCATGACATCTGTCAAGATACTCCTGGGGATCCTCTGAAGAAGCACCAACGAAGTGAATTGGAAAGAGCTTGGTAAACCTGTCCAATTTCCATAAACCCTCAAAAGACATAGCTGACCCATCACCGGTCTCTATCGCAACAACCGGCTGATCTACTCCGATTGGATGAGCTGCTGGAGTTTTATACTAGGGAGCCGTCTGCTCCCGAGTGTGAGTAGCAGGAGTGTGTGCTCCTCCTCTAGCCTGAGAGACAGCTGGTGGCATGGGAAATGCGTCAGTCTGGGCCACACTCTCCATAAGTCCCACCAAACAGACCAAAGCGTCCTGAAGCACTGGGTGGCAATGAACCCCTCCGGAACCTGAGTTGGCCCGACAGGAACAGTCTGGGATGGAACCTCCTCGTCAAACTCTATCTGAGGCTCCACTACTGGGGCTGCTACTCAGGCTCTAGGATGAGCCATGCCCCTACCTCGACCTCTTCCCCTCGTAGGAGCTGCCACTGGAGGCTTTGGCTGCTGCTCAGCTGAAGATGCGGTACGTGTTCTCGTCATCTGTGAGAGAATAAGAGTAGAAGAGTTCCATTAGCATTGAGAGAACAAAATCGCACGACAAAGAAGGATAGAAGTGAAATTTGTTCCTAAACTTTATAGCCTCTAGAAGATAAGAATAGACGTCTCTGTACCGATCCTCCAGACTCTACTAAGCCTGCTCATGAAGTGTGAGACCTAGGCAACCTAGTTCTCTGATACCAACTTGTCATGATATGAAATTCCCACCTTCGGGACCGTGAAGAGACTCCAGGGTCTCGGACGCCGGCAAATCTACCTTGGGTCTCCTGTCGAATGAGTCCAGCTGCTAACCTCACGATCAACTCAGACCGACACCAAAATTTGCACAAGAAGTGCAGAGTGTAGTATGAGTACAACCATTCCATGTACTCTGTAAGTGCCAAGCCTAACCTCGACGAAGTAGTGATGAAGCTAAGGCGGTTCACTCACACCACAACCTGTACACAGTATATATAGTAAAGACAGAAAAGGAAATACATAATGGAATAAAGAAGTAAATTTCAAGTACTATCTATAACTCCAGAAAATAAGCCAACAACGTTCTGAATTTACCGATCCTTAAGTGCAAAAGAAAATATCCTAAGACTAACACAACCCAAAGAAAACATAAACACACATGTCGTTGTAGCGCGCAACCCGATCCCATCGTACATCACAATACCATAACCATAGTTCACCCTTATTCCACCAAAACAATCCACCCTTATTACACATGTTGCGGCGTGCAACCCGTTCCCGCCGTACATTATAGATTCACCCTTATTCCATCTCAATATATCACCCTTATTTCACAAGTTGTGGCGTGCAACCCGATCCCACCATATCAATATCAAGTACTCAATATGCATTAAAACTCACATTTCAAATCACAGTAAACCCTTTACAATTCCTAAACACCAAACTCAAACAGGTAGGACACCTTGTACAACATGATAGTCCACATAAGTAATACTACACAACGAGACCAATCAAGAATTTACAACTAGAAGGTACAACTAAACTGACTTGAGACAATAGTAGGAAATCTTGAAACTATGGGAAGGACTAATATCATGAACATGAGAAGATAATGACTAACATGTAGCAATTAGGCATGGGAACACATTTAGAGCATATAATAACTAAGACATGGAAAGAGATAATCTAAGAAGAACGGGGAGACAGGAAAAATAGATAATTCGGCGGCGGATAAACACTCGTCACCTCACATGTACGTCGCTCACATGAAATTCACATTAAAAATAATCAATTTTTAATTGAGAAATTAAATTGTTCATCACTATTTGATTCAATTATCATCAATGTATCTTGGTAAATGAGAGATTTCTCAAAGAGCAATTGGTTTGATAATGTTACGTTGAAAATGTACTCGCCGGAATATGAGTTTGGTAGTGTATGTCTCATATTTAAGAAAAACTACCCGATAAATAACCGAAAAAGCCAAAAAACTAACAAAAATCGATAAAAACCGAATCCATAAAAACCGACTTAATTGGTTTGGTTTGGTTCCAATATTTGAAGAACGGACTTACTTAGTTTGGTTTCTTTTTAAGGTAAAATCGATCCAAACCGAACCATGAACAACCCTAACGGAGGAGGCATATATTTGAATATTGACTAACGCTAGGGTTATTTTTGTAAGGATAGTATAACAGAGGGTAACTGTAGACTATTTTCGATAGTACAAGGCTATATTCGACCCTTTTCCCAACAAAAAAACACTAGGACCAACACATAGCTAATAACAACAACAACAGAATCTAGTGCATTCCCATAAATGGGGTCTGGGGAAGGTAGTGTGTATGCAGACCTTACCCCTACCTTATAAAGATAGAGAGACTGTTTCCGATAGACTCTCCACTCAAGGAACATTGGAGATAAGGAAACAAGTAGCAAACAATAGTAACAACAATATATTGAGGTAACATTTACGAATGACACAACATGTCATAGTAATGAATCATGAATAAGATAACACAAAAATAGTCCTAGTACTACTGGTAAGCCTAAGAGGAACACAGTACTATCTGTCAACCTACAACCCTAATGCTCGAATTTAGAATTAAAGTCTATGAACAACATTCTTTCTTCTAGGGGAAGCTCTAACACTACAAACTATTACAACCTCCCTCGCGATGCTCTCCCAACTTTTGCTTTGTTTCTCAAAAGTTTTAAGATTCCTTTCTATCCATATGCCATGTACAAATTCAGCATATAAGTGTTTAAAACTCTATGCAGCTACAACGATATTGTGAATGTACTGATCCCATCCAACAACAATCTAATCTTACCTTTGTGCCCACATCATCAACTTGGACCGCACTCTTTGTGCAAATTCACATTGTCTGAATAAATGATCAAATGTTTCATCACAGGCCTGACACAATACACACTTAGTTTTCACTTTTAAGCCCCATATGGTTAGTCTGTCAGTTGTCAAGAGCCTTTGTTGTACTAAGAGTCACATTGTGAATTTTGCTTTTCGTCTGGCATCATTCTTAAACATGCGGCATTTCTTTTTTTACTCTGGTTTGAAAAATTTATATTTCAAGCGCCTACGTCTGCTATTTAGAACTTCTCACCAACAGTAGAAAACACTTTCCATTTTTTGCCAAATACCTCAAATCTCCGCCCACAAAAGTGCATTTAGCTTTCTAAAAACTTGATCAAACAGGTTATAAACAAATAAGAAGGCATGACTTCATATGAAAAGCTTCTTGTTTAACAGTTTGACCTATTGCCTCTGGTTTTCAATATTATTGCAGCCTAGAGTCAAGGCTCATGTCTGGGTCTTCACTTTATAGTTTAGAAGATCAAATGACAACTTTATCTAACAGAATTATCTAAGCCATACAACAAATAACATCCAAGAACGTTACTCTTTTATTATTAAATCTAAAATTTCACCTAGGATATATATGGATCGGGTTGGTTCGATTTTTATTAAAACCAAATCAAATTAACTATAGCGGTTTGGGTTAGTTCGGTTTTGTCGGATTTTCCGTTTTTTTTTTTCTTATAAGAATAATATGTCAGTCTTTTGTTAAATTTCCTTAGTAACGCATGATAGTTATTTTTTTAATTGTCTGACAATAATTTTCATTGATGTACACTTTCAAAGTTAACTGAATTTAATAATTAAACATAAAAATCAATATAATACCTAAATAATGATATGTTCTATTTAATTTTCAATTATCGAAATATCATTTCAAATTCGAAAAAGATACAAGAATCTAATAAAAATCTTGACATATAAATATGAAAAAACAAAGAGATTGACGCATTTCAATAACACTTGATAAGAAAGTGATCATACGACACCTTATTTAAAGTTAAAAAAATGGAGCACTTCATATTATATTAAATATTACATTCTATAAGAGAATCCCAAATATTTCTAGACATTTCTTAAAGAAAATCTATATAAAGTCTTAAAAGTATGCATAAAAATTATATATTTATATGTCGGTTTAGTTCGAATTTTTTACTCATTACCAAATCAAATCGAACCAAATTTCATCGAATTTTTTATTATTTGTTCTTGTACTACAAACCATGGTTATATATAGTATAGAAGGAATCGCAGCAGCTTTCAAAGAATTATATATGGATAATTACAAGCAGTGTTTTAAAAGGCGTGGGCGTAAGACGAGACGTTTTACATATGTCTCAGTGAGGCATAAGCTCCGAAGCACGGGGCGTAAGCCCCGTAGGTATTTAATTTTTAATATTTTATAAAATAATATAATGACAGTAAATATTTATAAACAGGTAAAATTGCATAAAACTTGAAGAAAACTATAAATATGTGATATTTATACAAGCAATGTTTTAAAGGGCGGGAGCGTGAGGCAGAACATTTTACTTGATATGAGGTGAGGCGTAATCCTGGAGACGGAGGGTCATAAGCCTCATGGATCTCTAAAAAATTTAATCTATAAATTAATAAATAACATAATAACACAAAAAAATAATATAAAATATAAATTAAAAGTGAAAAATTAAAAGAAAATTAAAGGAACTCATAGAAAAATATATCTAGCATGATTCTTAAGTATAATTAATGCATACAAATAACTTATAACGTCTTTAACTTTCAAATAATTAAAAAATTACAATTTCTTTAAAAAATGATCAAACTTCGCATTTTACCTTCCTAAAAATAAATAATTAATAAAATCTTATTAGTACGATTATTAAAATATTACTCCTTCATGAATAAATATAAATTAGGTTAAGATATCATAATTAATAAAAGTGTATAACAAGTAGGGACAAATAAACTAAGACACGTCCAATAACAACTGAAGATATAAATTTGCAATACTATGTCTCATTATTAGAGTTATGCTCAATCTTCATATTTCTATCGATGAATAGAACTTTTATCATTAATTCGTTAAAGAATTTTGAAGGTCAACGATATTAATTAGGAAATTCGACACGTGATTTGCGTTAAAACTGTTAGGCGAGCCCTTTAGGCGTGTTTAGGGCGCACGGTCGGACACTTGGGGCGTAAACCTCACAGAACTAAGCCCCATACATGAGCCCCAGAGCGTTTTGCAAGTGCCCCGCGGGACGAGTCCCAAAAATGCCTTTTAAAACACTGACCAAGTAGATACAACTTGCAATCTTGTTTGGGATGATCGATATAGTTCTTTACAAATATTCTTTTTTCCAGTTTTATCAAGATATAGGTGACAAGGTAAATAAATTTAATTTCCAGAGGTTTCCCATCTATATCTCCAGAAAAGCAAGCAATAAACCTCATTTGCATTTGAGAGCTATTGATATGCTGATAGTGAAGTAGCAAATTAATCTCCAATTTATACATGTGATAGTTCTTTATGTTTTCATGACCAAATTAAATTAATCACGTTTAAATAATCTCAAGTAATGAGAAAGCAATAAATACTCTCCTAACTGATAGAAAGTCGCAAACAAAGAAAATGAACTAGTACTAGAAGAAACTTCAGTGTTTACCACTTCCATCCGTCCCAATTCGTACAAAGGCGTATGGATTTCTAGAGTTAAATAAATTATTTTTTTACTGTAATATTTTCAAATGTAAATTTTATTTTGTAAAACTGAAAAATTCGATATTCAGATGCATAATCAAAATTAAAAAAAGAAAAAGAAAAGTGTCACATATATAAACCCCGTGACAGAAAGTACTATTAGCCTATTACATGTCAGCAAGAAAGGGAAAATTCTTGCTATTTTTCTCCATCACAAATTAATCTTGTGGCGCTTAATTAACTGTGTTACTAATTCAGTACAATATTGTTTTGTCTATATTGAGCAAAAGAAAATCTAACTCGCTGAGAAGAGTGGGGAAACAATAAATAAGTAGAGGCTGATATTTTCCTGGATCTGGAAATGACTGCATGAAAACAACAAAGACCAGAAATGTGCTAATCTCGTATATGTACGCGAATATCTTATCTTCTACTCCCTTCGTATTAATTTATTTTATTTTTAATCCGTGCCAAAAAGTATGACCTCTTTCCCTATTTGAAAACAATTTACCTTTATGCAATGATTTATAGCCACACAAAATATATATATCTCATTTTACACCACAAATTCAAAAGTTTTTTCTCTTTCTTATATTTCGTGCCCAGTCAAATGAGTTCACATAAATTGAAACGGATGGAATATTACTTTTTCCGTTCCAATTTATGTGATGCACTTTTCTTTTTAGTTTATCTAAAAAAGAATGATATCTTTTTAGATTTAAAAAATTAATACATGACTTATTTTCGTCTACAAAAGTCACCTCGTTTTTCGTGGTCCTGGTTACTTGCATGTTTTTAGCCTTTGTAATAAGGTTTCTTTCGTCCATTTATTGTTTGCACCCTACAAAATTAAGTTATTAAGTTGCAGTGAAGGTAGGTCGATATTCATTTAGTATTAGTAATTACTACTATACTTGCGTAACAACTTCATTCTTGATATTTTTTCAGTTCAAGAACTTAATTACATAATATAAAATAATCATCTTTTCATTTAAAATTATTTAATGTTTTATTTGTCAATCCTATACAAGATTTTACGAGAGGCCCAAAGCAAAATTTCGATGAGAGGCCTTATATTTTTTTGTTTTATAATGTTATTTGAAGTTTATTTTCCTAACTTTTTTAGATGTAAAATTATTAGTAATAACTTTCTTATAATTAAGTTATTCAAATAAATCTTTTTCAACTGATAATGTTGCTTATCCGATCCATTTAGCTTTTCGTGAGACATTGTTGATCCTATACAAGATTTTATCAATTTTAATTTGGAAAAACTTCTTTTCTTGGATGCAACTGGTATAGTAATATATTTCATAAGGAATATAGGAATTTGAAAAAAAAAGTATTATTATCTTATTGAGTATATCGATTAAAGCCTTATCTTCTATTTGTAATATTTTCTTTAACGCTATGTAATTTGAAAAATAAGTTCAAACTATCATATCAAAGGCATCATTATGTTTTAATCGATGTTAAGTCAATATTTTTTCCCCGTAATTTTATCGTCTAGCGATCTCATTTTTTGCCCACTAAATAAAAAATAAAAAATATTTTTATACGTATTGAGTTATTCAAATCTCAACGGTCAATTTCAGTAACAAATTAAATTTTTTTTGTTTGTTGTATTAAAAGTTATATTTTTTAACCTTAAAATAATTAATTTTTTATATATAATTACAACCAATAAAAATGGGGCCCCAAAATTTGAGAGCCTAAAGTCATTACTTGGATTGCTTTACCTTTCAACCGCGTTGTCTGGTAGCTATGTGAGCCTTGCAAAACATAACCAGTAAGGTGAAGAATTGTTAAACATACGGTAGGTTGATAGCCAACATAAAAGTCAAATCATGATAAATCTGCTAAATAATTAAGAATAATGAAGCGGAGTGGATTTGGAAGAGATTGATCCAGGGTTTGAACAAGTTCTAGTACGGAACTCTATTTTAAAAAGCAGAATTAGGACTTGCTGGGGGCTCGCCCCAGAACAGAGCACTCGTAAAATGCCCATGAGCTTATGTTTGGGGTTTAGTTCCGTGAGACTTACGCCCCGAACACGCTCAACGCCCATTGTATTGGGCCCGCCTAATAGAACTTTATGCAATTGTATGTAATTAACCTTGTAAATCTTCAATTTTTCTTAACAAATCGTTGACTATTCAAAATTACTTCTTTTAATCTTAAATCATTAAATTGAGAGTATTTATGTCATAATTAAAATAAAATTTATTACACGTTCTCCGCTAAGACTGCTATGATAATATATTTTAAATAACATTTTCATTTAAAAAGTATTTATTTATTAATTTTTGTTATATCTTTATTATATAATAGTCCATAACTTTTTATAATTATTTTCCTAAATATTATTTTTTCACGTTTACGAGATACAATACTTATTAATTTAACAGCTCAGTATTAGCTAGTAACTATTTACACATAATTAGTTATCATGGTATTGTACGGTGAATTATGTATCACTTTTTATTAACTTGTTGAAACTTAAAAATAAATGATGCTAGAGAATCATATTTAAATTGTGAATTATGTTTTTATATAAATCCTCTTTCAAATAGAAATCATATTAAATAAAAGGAGTATTTAAATAAAATCAAATTATAATATCAAAATTCATTCAAGATTCATTACTCCTTAAGAGATACATATAAGATTTCATATCAAATACATTACTTTGATGTTTGAGTTGTAACGACGTTGCAACTTATTTGCATATTATGATATATGTCATACTTTTCGTATTATTCATAGTTGAATTATAATTCATAAATATTTAAATAGATTATTTGTTAAAATTTTATGATTTTAATATAATTTTTATTATTATTTTTTATTTTATACTATCTTAATCTTGTAATTAATAAAATTTAATGATCTGTGGGACTGACGCCTCGCCCCGTCAGAGGTAAAACGCCTTGCCTCGCGCCCACGCCTTTTAAAACATTGGTACGGAATACTATCGTAGTCCATTTAATTTAAGAAATTTTACCTCATATAGCAAAGGTATACACCCTAATAAATCAAAATTATTTTAAATAGTAATTTCTATAGCTACCTTTTCTATTTTATAGCAAAATAAGTATTTTTGGTGTATACTATCATTGAGGCATGAAATAAGGCATAAAATAATGTTTTTCCTCTCTTAGACAGCTGGACATACCTATTTTTAAGGTGATTGCCGTTACTGTATTTATGAATACATGGCGCGAATACATGTGAATATATGCGCATACAGATGGATTGTCCTGATTTTAGGCGCTTTTTACTGCTGTATTCATGAGTACAACAACGCGAATACATGTGAATTCATGCGCGTACATCTGGACTGCCCTGATTTTAGGTGCTTTTTCCTGCTGTATTAATGAATACATGGAGCGAATACATGTGAATAAATGCGCGTACAGCTGGACTACCCTGATTTTAGGCGCTTTTTGTTGTTGTATTCATGAATACAACAGCTCAAATATATGTGAATACATGCGCGTACAACTGAACTGCCCTGATTTTAGGCGCTTTTTGCTGATGTATTCATGAATACATGGCAGGAATACATGCGTGTACAACTGGACTACCCTGATTTTAGGCGCTTTTTGCTGATGTATTCATGAATACACGGCACGAATACATGTGAATACATGCGCGTACAGCTGGACTACCCTGATTTTAGGCGCTTTTTGTTGCTGTATTCATGAATACATCAACTCAAATACATGTGAATGCATGCGCGTACAGCTGGACTGCCTTGATTTTAGGTGCTTTTTAGATACATAAATAAAGTAATAATTTGACTTACTTAAGCATGGGTAGATGAATAGTTTTCCCAACGTTTCAATTTTTCACTTCTTACTCCTTCATTAGATAATGTGTAAAAGATTTACTTTTCATTTCTTAATTTGTTCAAGTCAATCTTTCTTTTACCGATCTCTTCATATTTCAGGAACTCCTACATATTTTATGTCTGTCTCTTTAATATTCCTATACTCACCTTCTTTCTCCAAGACATTTAAGCCTCCAATAGTTCTATACTTCTATTGCTCTATAAAATCTTATCTAAACTTAACAATATCTCAAGAGAGATTAAATGAGTTGACTATATTATCAATGAAGTGACATACCGCATGTAGCCGCCTCTTTGAGGAAGTGACATACCGGGTATTGCATTGATGTGATCCGTATTACTTTAAATCTAGGACAATTCTTTTCAAATGTTTATTCTAATGTCTTTCCAAAACCTTCAAAGATTTTCATACTTGTTTGAAATCCCCTCTTATATGAACCTTACTTGCTACTTGTTCACCGTCCAAATTCACAAAATTTCTTGGCTGGGACCCACAGTTGTGGATCTTGAGGGGTGCCTAACACCTTCCCCTTGGGATAATTTCAAGCCCTTACCCAATCTCTGATAATGCAAACTAGTTTATGAGTTATCAACTCTAGGTGCCCTAACGCACCATAAAAATCGTTAGGTGGCGACTCTTCCTTAAACCCTTTTTCCTTTAAGGAGTTGTCCAGAATGTCATAAACCCGATCTCTCTGTACCTAACCCGTGTGATAGAAAAAAGGGGGCGCGACATGCACACGCCCGTCACCTAGCATGTGCCTCACCTCAACAACAAGCACAAAACACAAAATTCGGGGTTTCATACCCTCAACACCAAGTTTAGAAGTGTTACTTACCTCGAACAAGCCAAATCCAATACCAAGCAAGCCAAACAATGCCCCAAAGATGCAATCACACGTATACGGACCTCCGAACGGCTCGAAACTAGCCAAAAGCAACTCAAATACATCAAATAATGCAAAAGAAAACAAACCCAATCGATAAAGGTTGAATTTGTAATGAAAAGCATAAAATCAACCAAAAAGTCCAACTCGGTCCCGCACCCCGGAACCCCCCAAAATTTACAAAATTCGATAACCCATTCAATTAAGAGTCTAACCATACTAGTTTAGCTCAAATCCGATTCCAAATCAATGTTCGAAACTCAAAAGTTGGCTTTATGAAACTTTAGGCTAAAACCCCCAATTTCGTCTTTAAAATACATCATCGAGTTACCAAAATGAAGATAGATTCATAAATATAATCAAAACCGAGTAGAGAACACTTGCCATAATCCATATGATAAAAAATTCTTCAAGAATCGCCTCAATCCGAGCTCCATAGCTCCAAAAATGATAAAACTAATATTCAAAAAGCTCGAAATAACTAAAATAACTAAAAGAAGCATAGTAAATGACTGTTGGTGTCAAAAGTTAACCTAAAAAAAGTGAAACTATTCTATTTATACAGTGCTGGAATTTTCGGACACAATCGCCCTTTTTGGAGGTTCTGTGGCTGCACAATTCCATACGCGGTCCGCACTTCTCTTCAGCTTGGCAGGATTGGTCTTTTGCGGCCACATCTCTCTATATATGTGATCCGCCCATTTCTGAGTGTGGCCACACATGGCTCTTTTGCAGACCGCACAAATGCAACTATGGCCGCATAGCTGATCTTCTGCGCCCGCACAATAATTATGCGGTCTGCACTTTCGTGGAACTTGAATTGCATGTTCTCTGAACCTTCGACCTTGCGTTGCTTCTGCGGTCGCACATTTCATGTGCGGTCCGCACTTCTCACGGGTCTATGCTGAATTCTCTTCACAATCTGCAATCGCAGATGATAATCCGTGGTCCGCACTTTAGAGCTTCTGTGCCTGTGTTTGTCCTTGGTTCAAATTACTCCTTCTTGAGTCGGATTTCATCTTTGAGGCTCATTTTCAACATTATCATATGCGGTCCGCACTTTAGAGCTTTTGTGCCTGTTTTTGTCCTTGGTTCAAATTACTCCTTCTTGAGTTGGATTTCATATTTGAGGCCATTTTCAACCATTTCTGCAATTAAGCATATTTTTATTAGTTTTCGGAAACACATTAAATATGTATGGACTAAAACGAAAGTAAAAAGGTGCTAATAAGTGGTCAAAATTCTCACTTATCATTCGCGAAGCACAAACCCACACTGCCTCACTTTACACTACGCGTTCGCGGCAAAGCCCTTGCGAACGCAATGAAACACACTACCAGGCTTCGGCGATAGCGGACAACTCACTGCGAACGCGATGAATAATCCATATAGGCTGACCAACCCTCGCTTAACACTACACAAACGCATAGCCATGGACGCGAACGCGAAGACTAAAATCTTCAACCCAGTGCGAACGCGACCTCAGAAGCGCAAACGCGAAGAACAAATAGCTCCACTGACCAAACACCTTTCGCGATTGCAGCCAAGCCTTTGCGATCGCGAAGATCACCAGAAGCAACATGTAACAGTAGAAAATCAGCAATGCAAAAACCATTTGAAATTATCCGAAGTACGTCCGAAATTCATCTTAGCCCCTCTGGGCCCTGTCCAAATATACCAACAAGTCTCATAACATTATACAGATCTACTCTAGGCCTCAAATCACACATAACATCATCGTAACGACGAATCACACCTCTATTCAAACTTGATGAACTTTGAACTTTTCAACTTTCATATCTCGTGCCGAAACATAGCAAATCAACCCAGAATGAACCTAAATTTGGCACACAAGTCTCAAATGACATAACGAAGCTCCAATTCCCGGAACCACAATCCGAATTTGATATCACAAAGTCAACTCCCGGTCAAGCTTATGAACTTTCCAAACCTTCAAACTTTCAGTTTTCGTCAATTTGTATCGAAACCTTCTAGAACCATCCAAATGCAATCCCAGGCATACGTCCGAGTCCAAAATCACCATCCGGGCCTAACGAAACCATCAAAATCCAATCCGAGGTCAAATACTAAAAAGTCAAACTTGGTCAATTCTTCCAATTTAAAGCTTCCTAGTTGAGAATCATTCTTCCAAATCAATTCTCATTAACCTGAAAACCAAAACCGAAAATTCACACCAATCATAATACATCATACGGAGCTACTTGTACCCCCAAACAACCGAACGAAGTGCAAATATTCAAAACGACCGGTCGGATCGTTACCGTTAGAGTGTGTGGCAGTCTGACAGATCCTGTTTTCTTCTTTAAAGAGCCTTACACGGCTTGAGAATCCAAATTAGTCCAATCAATGGTTACTAGATATTGAATAATAATATAAGTAAAATACAAAGGCAAACTAATAATATGTCCGAACGTTATTTTATTTTATTGTTATATTAGTTTCTGGACTTTCATGTTTTTCTTATTGTATATGGATTTCTTATGAACGCATTATCAATTTGTGTTTCATTTTAAGATTGCCTTTCTTCTTCGGACTAAAGTTACCTTCTTTTTTTAAAGACCAAATGTCTCTAAATTATACATTTATTACAATAACTAAAATTACTTGTGGAGAACTATAAATCAAAGGCATGCTAGAAGAGTTATGTTACATATTCTTTTTCTATAAAATGAAGGTTAACTTTTCTCTATGTGACACTTTTATTCCTTTTTGTTTTTTTATATGTATTTTTTTGTACATTTGATTTACATATTGCATATGTCGTCCATTATATTTTAATCATAAATTTTATATAAGTTTTTATCTTTTCTATATCAACTAATGATACATGTGCGAAGCGCGGACAACTTAACTAGATTATGATATTCCAGTGCTCGGGCTAATAAAGTGCAAAAAAAAAAATGGCTTGCAAAGAGTTGGCATCCTTTCACCTCCTTTTTTTCTTCATTGAGCAGACAACGTCATATGCTGGACAATGATTGAAATTTGACAATCAAACAGTAATAAAAGTTGGGAATTTAGTTGGATCACGTTATATAGCAAACTCATTAAGATCTATGTTTCAACTCAAAGAATACTTCATTTCTTTGCTGGACAAAAAGAGGGTCATAATAGAAGCTTTAAAAAACTAGCTGCGAACAGAACCACTATCAATGCCTCTCCTGAACCCCTTTTGCCACACCAAAATTATACGTATTAGGACTATATTCTCCCTCTATTCCATTTTAGTTGTATTTCCGTTTTAGTTTGCTAAAAGAAAATGATGCCTTTTTATATGTTAATTTTTCTTATATATGTGAGTAAATAATAATTTTCTAAGTAGTAAAAGCTATGTATACATACAAATGAAAAGTTAATTAGGACAAGAAGTAGCACGAATGATAAACTCAAATTCATTTACAAGTGGAATTGTGACAATAAATAAATTGACTTTACTTGCATAAATGTTGGCTGTTGTCACTGAGAAATCTAAGTTTCAGATCAGATCTAACTTAGTTTGAGTTGTCACATTGAATCATTGAGTTCCTACTCTGACTTGGTAGAGTGAATCACTGACTGGGAACTGAATTACGGTGCTTCACTATAAGAGCAATTAATATGAGTTTGTTTGTGCAATTGTGGCCACTTATTGGGTCCATTCTGTGCTTCAGCTAGCCAAAAATAACTAGTGAAGAGTGAAGAGTGAAGACGTGTTGTTTTTGTTCATGTATTCAAGTCTGAACTATTATTGGGTAAGGCCTATCTTTAGTACTCAATACTGTATTTCTCTATAGCCCATAACATAGTTAATACATTCTCAGAAAGCTCCATACCAGGTATACTTAAAAAGCATTTAATTCTCCCATGTGATTTCAAAATAATACTTTGACAATCAGGGATGGGTTCTTTTCTCTTTGTTTAGATTTTATATTTTAGTTCCCAAAATGTGAAAGAAATTGGAAAAACAATAAACGAGATAATAGGACACATAAACAATTAATACGAAAGTGTCCCAATTTTACTCGTTATCTCTTTGCTTCTCGCAATCTCTAGTTCTCACTGACAGTTGTAATGCTGATATTTAAATTCATGTTTTGTGTTTTCTAGATTCGCTAAGTGAGATGAAGTAATTACGGTCTTAGTATAATGTAGAGCCCATTGTGAGAGGGGAAAAAATAAAGAAATGGCCACCGGCTAGAAATAGATCTCGCTCGTTTACTAAAACAAAATACTCCCCCGTTTTAATTTATGTGAACTTATTTGACTGGACACGGATTTTAAGAAAATAGAGAAAACTTTTGAATTTGTGATGTAAAATGAGACACATATTTTGTGTGGCTATAAATTATTGCATAAAAGTAAATTGTTTCCAAATAAGGAAAGATGTCATTCTTTTTGACACGGACTAACAAGGGAATAAGTTCACATAGATTCAACCATGGGAGTATAACAAAATACAAAATGGAAGGGTACTTTTGCTGACCTCCTTGTGACCTTGACATGCAAATAAAGAGATTTCAGCACGTAATAAACAAAACATGCTCTTGAATTTGAACTTGTTAAGATAAGTTGTGGTTTAACGTGCATGCCATTCCATGTCAAGTATTTCAAATAAATCTTGAACTTCCACAAACATATCCTCAATTCATATAATCTATTTTCAAGAAGAAACTACAATTATACGAACACCAGAGCAACTCCCACAATATTTCCGGCTTTAACTTGAGCTAGTTTTGTTTTCTAACTTCAACTTGTACAAACGATAACAACTCTGTTTGTTAACGCATATGACACTTATATAAGAGTACAACACTGTTTTTGCAAACTTTACCAGTTTACCACATACCTAGTAGCTCTTACAACAATCATCTAAAGAAAGCGCGGCTAGTTTCGTTCTAACTTTGCTTAAACACATGTACCTAGTTATTGCTCAAAGTATGTAAAAGAAAGTGGCGTCTACACTGATTGTAACCACATACTTGAAAATTGCTAGTGATAATTGAGCTAGCTATACATGCATGGTCCCTGTTCTCGAATCAAACAAGCTAGCGCGACAAGGAGAAGAAGAAAAATCAGAATTGAGTTGGACAGATGAATGCTTGGGAGTTGGGGGGGTGAGGATAAGAAGAACGAAACTAGACATTAAAAGCTGAAACTTACAAAGAGAAAAACATAAATGTGTTGCCTGAACTGTCCATTATAACTGGGTTCTTTTGACACATCTAATTAATGACATAGCTGCCCAGCAGTTGACAAAGTAGTAGTGTCTCACACTAAAACGTCCTTAAATACCCCCACGCTTTTTGCAAGAATAAGAAGGCAAAACCACTTTTGGCTTTCCGTACCTTCTTCTGGGCATGCAATTATGGCTTCTGTAAATTTGGAAATGCCACCTATGGAGTATGAAACTAGAACCGGAAAGCAGGAAGTAGAATTGAATGCGAAGGGCCAAATGGGATCAAAAACTAGAGGAGTTTCCTTGACTTGGAATGACTTATGGGTTACTGTCTCCACTAGAAAAAATGGCAGGAAAACCATACTTCAAGGTCTCACTGGTTATGCTCGTCCTAGTGAGCTCTTGGCCGTCATGGGTCCTTCTGGCTGTGGCAAATCTACATTTCTCGACGCATTAGCTGGTAGGAGCAAATATTATTAGTGTATCTCTTAGCAAATGTCATGCATATAATTTCTTGAATGGGGCCAAAAATAACAGCAAAGGCCAATAGGGGGATAGTTTGTTAAATAATGCTCATGAGATAGTTTTATTTCTAAGTATGACTAACCTGATGCCCACTTCTCAGGGCGACTGGACTTCAGCACGAGGCAGAGCGGGGATATTCGGATCAATGGTCACAAACAGAAACTTTCTTATGGAACATCTGTAAGAGAATCATCACCTGATGAATGCCGCTTGGCGCGCATCACTAATTTTGTTTTCCTTTTTTGCAATAACATCTCTTTTACTTTTCCATTAGTAAAGTACAATATTATTATTAGCATGCATGGTAATGTATTTTATCCTATAAATCAGGCATATCTGACTCAAGATGAAACTCTGTTGGCAACACTAACTGTTAAAGAAGCTGTTTACTACTCTGCACAACTCCAACTGCCAGATTCCATGACAAAACCAGAGAAAATACAAATAGCGGAGCAGACTATAAAGGAGATGGGATTGCAAGATGCCATGAACACGAGAATTGGAGGATGGGGCACTAAAGGAATTAGCGGAGGAGAGAAGAGGAGACTTAGTATTTGCATGGAGATTCTAACGCGACCAAAACTTCTCTTCCTCGATGAACCAACCAGTGGCCTCGACAGTGCTGCATCTTATTATGTGATGAGCGGAATTTCCCGTCAAAAAGAGGGAAGAACCATTATTGCATCTATTCATCAGCCAAGTGCAGAAGTTTTCAACCTCTTCCACAGCCTATGCCTTTTGTCTTCGGGAAGAATAGTATATTTTGGACCAGCTAGTGCAGCAATTCAGGTAAGCACATGATTATTGGATTATTAACTAGTCAAGTAACGGACACATAATACAAGTATATACATGTAATGATTTGATCAGTTTATATGATTATTAAAACTTTTTTATTATGATAGTTTTTCGCGAGAAATGGTTTCCCTTGCCCACATCTTCAGAATCCATCAGATCATTTTCTTAAAACAATAAACAAGGACTTTGATGAGGTAAATACTATTTACTTTTTCGAAGAGAGACCAAAGTTTGCCTTTTATTGAATATCTTGCTTTCTATTAAAAGGATATTGAACAAGGCTCAGCTGGAAGAATACCTACAGAAGAAGTGATAGACCTTCTCGTAAATTCATATAAATCATCTGAGGAATATCATGAAGTTCAGAACCAGGTCGCAGAAATTTGTCAACAGGTAAGAGAGAACCTCCCAAAACGGAAAGGATGGAGGAGGATTGTTTGCAGGGTGATTAGAAGGAATCTCTCTAACATCCATTATATTTTTTCAGGGTGGTGAAATATTGGAAAAAAGAAGCCATGCCAACTTCACTACGCAAAGCCTTGTTTTGACAAGGAGGTCAAGTGTGAACATGTTTCGTGATCTTGGCTACTATTGGATGAGATTCGCTACTTATGTCGCCATTGCTTTAGGTCTTGGTTCCATCTACTATGACCTTGGCTCAAACTATCGTTCAATCGAGGTATATAGACTGTACGGATAAGGAATCAGCAAATAAGTTTCAAACTTAGTTCCAAGTGTTTCAGTACTTTTTGAGTGCACACAATATATGGATCATAACACAGTCTAAAAAATTGATTTTGCAGGAAAGAGGCCTAATGGTTGCTTTCGTTGTTTCATTTATGACATTTATGACAGTTGGTGGATTCCCTTCATTTGTAGAGGACATGAAGGTATCTTTTCCTCATCTAAACTAACAAATGCTATGATTTATATTGTATCATGACTAATTAATTTAACTGCTTCGAGAAAATATTGCAGGTATTTCAACGGGAAAACTTGAACGGGCACTATGGATGTTGTACTTTTGTCATAGGCAACACACTTTCTTCTATACCATACGTGCTACTAATATCATTCGTTCCAGGTGCCATTGCCTATTTGCTTTCTGGATTTCAGAATGGATTTGGGCATTTCATCTACTTTGCATTGGTCCTCTTTATCAGTATGATGATAGTAGAGAGCCTAATGATGAACGTTGCAGCTATCGTGCCTAATTTCCTTATGGGCATTGTAGCGGGTGCAGGAATACAAGGACTACAGATATTAAGTGGTGGTTATTTTCAATTACCTAGTGAGTTGCCTAATCCTATTTGGAAGTATCCACTGTACTACATGTCCTTCCACAAGTATGCTTACCAAGGTATGTTTAAGAATGAATTTGAAGGGCTAAAGTTTACAGATGATCTATTCGGAAACAATCGGACAATGAGTGGAGAAGACATCTTGAGAGAAAGATGGCAAGCAGAAATGGCATACTCAAAGTGGGTAGACCTTGCCATTCTGGTAGGTATATTAATTTTGTACCGTCTGGTGTTCCTACTTATTATCAAGACAAATGAAAAGGTTGTGCATGCAAGAAAGGCATCCACATCAGTTCTACCAAACCGAAGTAGTCAAATAATGGCCAAGTCCTTACCTGCCTCGCCTCTCCATGGACTCACTTCATTTGATGACAGTCCCACCAACAATGGATGAGTTAATAGTTCATTCCTCACGATTTTTAACACTATGTTTGGATAGTCGTTTCACATTGTTTCATAATGTATTTTTGTAGTGTATTATGTTTTACAACATTGTTCTGTGAATACAATGTTTAGATAAACTGTATGTTTGATGTGGTTTGATACTGTGTGTGTGGTATTGTAAAATAACTTATAAGTTTATTTAAATGTCCTTAACTACTGTAAATATTCTATTTATCAACAATTACTAATAAGTTATAACGATATCAATTTTTTACCTAAATTTATACAATTTCACTTTGTAAACAGTAAGCTATTAAATCATACAACTCATGGCGAATTTAATTTAAGCACAAGTTAATAATATTAACAAGAATATATTAAGTCCACAACTTTCATAAATTAGATCATAAAATAACGTGTTCAAGCAACATGACATAAACCCCCAAAAAAACAAATACAGCTACTAGGAGAGAAGCATACACAGCTAAAGAGCTCACTATTAAATCTTTCTTGACATTAATTTACCTTATATGCTTTCTACTATAAAAAATAAAAGGTTTAACGACTTAATTTTTACTTTTTTCTCGTTTTATCATACAAAATACACACCATATATAAGTATATAGAATTTCGCCAGAATTTCTATATGACATGCAACCCAGAGCATATCCATATTATTCTATTAATTATAAGAAAAGAACCTAGAAAGCTGAACCTAAATTAGTGCGGCCGAGTACCTACAATATCTTCGAATCGCATACACACACAAATATATCTATACAGTGGAAATTTAGTACACAGATTATATTTTCAAATCGTACAATCTCGAACATACCTGATTACAGGACTAACCGATGTCAGATAGAAAAGCTTTCCTGTTGAAGAATGAGGCAAAATCTCAGCGTTAATTCCATGGTTCAATTCAAAGACAACTGCTTAAAAGGGTAATGCGAAGCGGGTAGGGAGACCGAAAAAGGAAAGAAGTACGGGGACAGATAAACGATAGTACTCTAGAGACGAAAACAAGGGCCTAAATGCACAAGGAGTAATAACACTAAGGGTAAAATTGTCAAGGAGCAAAAATGTTTACAAAGGAAATACATAAAGTAATTTCTGCGCCAATATGATTGTTCTCTCATCACCAAAATGGAACACTACTCCCTCCGTTCTGGAAAGAAAAAAAAAAAAGGCGAAATGACCTCGTGGCCACTTAAATTTGTTTCGAATTTTAAAGTTGATATATATATTTATATTATTTCTATTTGGATACTCAAACTCACATATTCGGTATCTAATAAATTTTTTGACCGTTAATCATGCACATGTGACAATGACAGAGATGACGTGGACAAGGTGAGTGCAAGTCACGAAAATTACGCGCGTGACTACAATAGTTTTAATTTTAAAAAAAAGAAAATAAATCAGCCTCCCCCACCCCCCCCCCCCCCCCACCCCCCCCCCCCCCCCCCCCCCCCAACCAAATATTTTAACAAACACCAAACATTATTACANCCCCCACACACACATACCGCTTATCGTCGACTTTCTTCAACATTGCTGACGGCGAAAACTTTGAGCGCCGTCGCCGCGGTGAGGATGAAGCGCCATCGGCATGAGCAGACCGAGTTGAAGCCCAATGAATTGAAGGCAAGGATGGGATCTTTGAACCCGTCTAGTTATTAAAAGCATGATTGACAGTGGAGTAAGATGATTGTTGCGCTACTCCTAGTTTGCTGAGTTAGGAAGATTTCTATATCGCACACTGGACAAAGTTTTAAAAAAATTCCTCTCCTCCTCGCCGCCCTAATTTCTATTCTACTGTCATTGTCTTTTGTTTCTCCATTTTAGTTAACCGGCTCACCATAGTATTGGATGGCCTCCATTGTTTCAAAACCATGGATTCCTATTGACTTTTTTTTGAAATTCCAAAATTAAATTTATTTTTCTAGCCTAATTATGAGTATAGTGGTGTTGTGAATTTGATTTAGAAATAAGACAGAAAGAACACGGAAGAAAAGGAAAAAGAAGAACAACAAAATAAGGAAAGGAATGGAGGTTGGTGAATGAAGAAGATGGGAGAAGTGAGTGAACGGAGATGACATGTCTTTTCTCTCTCTCTCTTTTTTTTTTTTTTTTTTTTTAATTTGTAATGTCTTTTTGCTTATTGAGTATTTAAGAATAGGACCCACAAATAACACATGTCAAGTAATAAGTAGTCTAGTATACGACATGTTGTACATGTAAGCGCAATTGATATACACGCACTACTGGATGTATTTATTTGTACTCATTTCGTCAAGTTCGAGTGTTCAAATGGAAAAATTTAAAGTTCGTGTATCGGCTTTCAAAAGCCCTACAAGTCTAAGTGGCCAGGAAGCCATTACGCCAAAAAAAAAGGGGGGGGGGGGGGGGGGGGGGGGGTAAAATAACTTAACACCCTCTAAATATGACACATATTATTAGTTACACCCTTAAGTTATTCATGGTCTTAATTACCTCTCAACTTGGCATTTTAAGAGTCATTGCCCCTCTGGATGCTGATGTGGCAAAGAATGTGAATGCACTCGCCTGCCACGTGGATTTTTCTATACATGTAGCTTTTCTTTAAAATAAAATATATTTTTACCTTTTTAAGTATGTTACATTTTTGGATAATTTCTTCGAATATAATTTATAATAAAACTTGGATAGAACTACATTATTTAGGCTAAACCTTTTTGTTTGGCTAAAAATAATAAAGTTTTAGTTAATTTTAATTTTGAATTTGATCTGAAAATAAAGATTTATACAATTGAAATAAAGAGTCAAGCAATCTTATCCACTATTATCCACTACTTATATGTAAAATGTGCCTGAGTTTGCCTTAGTGTATTCTTTCTATAATCGGCTGCGGAGAATTGTGTTTTAATCCAATAGATGACATGGTTAAAGTATATTTTGCGTAAGACATGATGATTAAAGTTCATTTTGTTGGAGTTTCAATTTATGGAGTTCTTTTAAATTTGATTATGTGAGACATGTTTGGTTTTTGCTATTACTATTACTTCAATTCTCTTTTACTAATCACAAGGTAGTGACAAAAGGCCTTAGTCGTTCATTTGTGTTTGTAGGTAATTTTCTATTCCTTGTCAAAGAAACTATTGATTCATCTCCTAATTTGGGAAGCGTTGGTCATAACTTTGTTGGGCTCATGCCCATATTGTCCAGCCAAAGGTCCAATGGCCTAATCCTATTCTCTTTTGGTTTCCATTCCTATTTAGAATTGGATTCGGTTTTGTATTCCTATTTAGAGTTGGTTTTGCTTTAAGAGAAAGCACCACTCATTATCTATAAATAGGACAACTTTGGAGGATTATTCTATGCTCAATTGATACAAGTCTTTGAAAGACTTAAGGACATAAGAGTGGTTTTTGAGAGAGCTTTCATCAAGAGAGAAGAGAGAAGAAAAGTATTTGTTTTGCTGCAGTTTCTTTATTCCGATCAGCCAACTTCAAATCACGTTTGCTGATCCGTTAACCGTTGGATCGAGCTGAAATTTTGACTGAGTGTTCGTAACATCTTATTCTTAGATTTGAACGGTGAAGATCGGATTTGGAGGCCCGTAGAATCTGATCTCGAGCCTCGAGCAGCAGCTTTGTGTTGTGGATTCTTTTTTTCTTCAATTGATTAGTTGTTGCTCTTGTTGATATTGTTGCTCCGTGTTTGGTACTTATTGTGTAGCCAATTTGTAGAACTTTTGTAACCCTCTTATTATTATAGTGGATCTTTTTGGATCTTTGTGATCCCGTGGTTTTTACCTTCGACTTGAAGGGTTTTCCACGGTAAAATTTGGTGTTTGTTATCTTCTTTACTTTCGGGTTCGCCTCTTCCTCGACATAACAGTGGTATCAGAGCTTTGGTTATTTATTCGGGTTGTTACGGAATGGAGACGAATATGAGCAAGATGGTATGTTTAAATGAGAGAAATTATAATGTTTGGAGAAGCAAGATGAAAGATTTGTTGTTCGTGAAGAAGATGCATCTACCCGTTTTTTCAGCTCATAAACCCGAGAGTATATCTGATGAAGATTGGGATTTCGAGCATCAACAAGTATGTGGATATATACGACAATGGGTTGAGGATAATGTTCGCAACCATATTGTAAACGAGACACATGCGAGATCATTGTGGGAAAAGCTAGAGACTCTTTATGCTTCAAAAACTGGGAACAACAAGTTGTTCCTACTAAAGCAATTGATGACCATTAAATATAAGGAAGGCAGCCCTATCCTTGATCACATAAATGACTTTCAGGGTGTCCTTGATCAGCTGTCTGGAATGGGAGTTAATTTTGATGATGAGATACAAGGACTTTGGCTTGTTAATACTCTGCCTGACTCTTGGGAAACTCTTCGTGTTTCTTTGACAAATTCATCTCCTGGAGCTAAGGTGACCATGGAATATGCCAAGAGTGATGTGTTGAACGAGGAAGTAAGGAGAAAATCTCAGGGTTCGTCCTCGCAGGCAGATATCTTGGT
>ML255020.1:0-13335 GCA_005239495.1 Nicotiana undulata
TTCTTGCAAGGTCGAAATTCGAGGACGAATTTTCTTCAAGAAGAGGGGAATGATAGCATCCTAAGAAGCTCAAATCTATTCAAGAACAAGAATGAAGCTTTGGAACCTCAAAGAGGGCCTTTAACAAGATGTCAAGCTAAAGTGTTGCCAAACAAGGTCATTAGACATCAAGTGCAAGTAAAGAAGTTGTTAATTGGGATNCATGAAGTCCTACATAAAGCCCGATTTTCATAGCATAAAAATGACTTACTTGATGTCCAAGAAGGATACAATAGCAGTTCAAGATGTTGAATGCAAGTTTGTGCCAAGTTGCTTGCCAATTTCCTTCAAAATTTCCAAGATTTTCAAGATTCTTTCCAAGATTGGTTTGGGACTTATTTCCATATATTATGGGACTATATTTATTGCTTTCCTAGTTAGTTAAGGTTATGTTTTCCTTTTCCTAAGATTGTTGGAAGTACTTTCCAAGAATGACTTGGGTTTTGCTTCCTAGTATTTTCCTTTTCCTAAGGTAGTTGGACTTGTTGTCCAAAGTAGTTTAGGACTTTATTTCCTTGTTTTTTAGGTACAATTTCGTGACCCCTCTCTATATAAAGGGTGTCTTCTATGTTTTTAGACTTAGATTATTTTAGACAATATCAATAAAAATTGTGAGATTTTTCTTGCACTCTTGCGTGTGGCTACTCTTGGATTTATTCTTCAACCTTCAAGACTCAACTTAAGGTGGTAAGATTAAATTCTTTCGAAATCTTAGATCACTTCTAGGTATTCAAGAAAGGTGATAAGTTTAGGCTTATTGTTGTTCTTGTTATTCTAAAGGGTCGGGTTTCACAATCTATTTCTTGTTTTTAAGTCTCTACCAAAGGCGATTAGTTCTTTGTTAGCTAATTGTTGTTGTTAGGATTGAACTCCAAGAATAGATTTCTTGATTTCAAGAAACTCTTTCTTGAATTCAATCTAATTGTTTCTTTATTTTTCTTTTAGCTTCCGCATGTTTCTTGATTTTCTTTAGTAGTTCTCGGACCCTATCGTGTTGTTATCACATGAGAGGTGAGAGGAACTCTAGTTTCTAGTCCAAGTGTTTGAATGTATACTCTAGAACTTGCCCCGAATGTTATTTAAGGTGAAATTCTAAGTTTCCTTGGTTTAGAAAATGATAGTAGGCTTTCCTTGGATTGTTTGAGCTTTCTATTTCCACCCCATGATCGTTATCCCTAGTCAACCCCATTGAGCCTTTATCCTTTCTCTGTTGGTAACCATGCTACATGCATTTACCCGTTTTGATCATAATCCTCTCTTGGCACCCGAACCTTCCTTAACACTCCTATGTAATAAGTGGTTCAAAGCCTAAGTTTTAGGGAAAGATGAGGAATATAAAAGAGGTCACAAAGGCACTGAAAAGAGAGAAAATAAATGATCTTCATGAAAAGATAAAGTAAGAAAAGAAAGAACAAAAAGAAAGTACAAAAATTAAATTAAAAGGGGGATTGATGAAATTGAAGAGATACAATTATCTCTAGTATGAGCATCAAGGAAGAAAAATAATGAAATGAACAATAAAGAGTGATGGCAAGTCTCTCTAGCCCCCAATAAAAAGAAATTCCTCTAAGGGTTTGGCAAATGTGAGCCAAGAAATGAAAAGTGGAGTGCTTAAGGAAGGATGTAACCACTCATCCCATATGGTATCCTACCCCAATCCAAAAGCCTTCATTACAGCCCAAAAGAAGTCCTACTTGACTTTGAACCAAGTACGCTTACATTAGTGGAGATTAACATGAGGGGCAAGCCTATGGTACTTAAAGCTCTACTTGTGACATTCTTTTGTGAGAGAAGAGTGAAGCCTTATCGATCTAGAAATTGAGTGTTGGATATTGAAGTCAGCATGGAAAATGGAAGGTAGAGGCGGAGAGTTTGTAGTTCACCATGATTTACATGAAAGAACGGGAGTCCCTGGCGAGTGAAGTCAATTCTTGAAGCTCAAATATCACACTAGAGTTACATGCAAGTCACATATGTTGGAAACATTTGTCACCTTGTTGAGAATGCACGAGTATTGTGGGTAATTGTTGGTCCCAAATGAGTATGAATGACTTACAATTGACTCTTTGAAATGAACATTCACTTGAGGAAGGTGGGAACTAATCTATTTGCTCGAGTACAAGCGAAGACTTAAGTTTGGGGGAGTTGATAAGTGTGGATTTTAACCACTTATTAGTACCTTCTTGCTTTAGTTTTCAATCTGAAAGTAGTGATTTTTATTTCCAAATCTAATAAAAATGTGTGAATTGCAGGCATGCTGGAGGATGTGAGCTCAATGAGGATATCTAGCTCAAAAGGGAGATGTCCCAGCTAAAATAGCCAAAGAGGAGAAGTGCAAAGTAATGTGCGGTTTGCAAAACTTATTCTGCGTGGTCTGCCGAAATACACGTGAGGTCGTAGATCTACCCTTGAAGCTTCAGATGTCTCTTAGCAGTAGTTTGGTATGCACAACAAATTGTGCGGCCGCAGAAGCTGCTCACACTGACAAGTTTGAAATGATCAGAAAAGATGCAAAAATACCAACTCTGAAGCCTCCTTGAAGCATGGTATGTAACCAAATTGTGCCACCGTAGAAGCTGAAGTGCGGCCGTAGAAGTTATTGTGCGGTCGCAGACTCCCACCTTCTGCAAGAGCACCAGATGAAAAGTGTGGACCACAGCTAAATTATTTGGCTGCAGAACCTCCCAAAGGGCATTTTTGTCAATAAATTTTTGAACACTATTTTTAGGGAAACTTTATGTACTGTAGCAATTGGTAGCAGTTAGTTTAGCTATTTTGTGAAACTTGAGGCAACAATTAGAGAAGACCAAATACTTTTACCTTTTAATTTTAGATATATGTCTTCAATTACTTATTCTCTTTCAATTTCAATGTCTTTGAGCATGGGTAGCTAGATTTTATCTAGGGTTATGAGCCAACCCTAGTGTGTAAAACTTATGGGTAGCTAATATTAATGATGTTTTTGATTGGGTGAATGTTATTTAACTTTTATTTATACTTTATATCAAGAATTAATGGTTGCAAACATTGATTCATGCCTATTTGACTTCGTTCTTACTTGAAAAAGAGGAACCTAATCTAGGAAAACATGGCTAACAAGAAATTGAACTAGTTGAGGTTTGATTAGTTTGATTAAATGATTTGAACTAGAGATTGGGATAATCCCACTTGGACTAGTATCAATTTCTTAGATTGCTATCCATTTGGTCTTGAGAAAGCTAATTTTGGAATAAATACTCTTTGAACGAGAGGTATTGAGTGGGTACTTTAGAATTGAGAGTCATAACACTCCTCGATCTACCAAACAAGCATAGATTTATTTTATCCATTAGGTTTACACCAAGGTGAAAGTACATCCCTAGGCTATTCCCTTATTTGATATAAACACCAAAAACATTTCATTCCCTAGTTTCTACTACTTAGTAATTTCTTAGAAGTCAACTTAGTTAACCATTTCTCATTGTTGTTTGGAAGATAAATCTTGCTATTGCCCATTTTCATCTTATGTATTTACCTTAGCATCGATCTAAACTACCTATGTATTCGACCCCGACTCGCATTGGGTCTTATAAATGCAACGATTGTTTCAAACTCATTATTTCGGTGTGAATTGGACATGTGGGGCTACCTGACCCCACCTCTAGCTAACTGTGCGGGTGGTGGAGCAATCGGTGCTGGAATCGTGGCATGGGTACCCTGTTATGGTATACTGATATGAAACCTCGAACAATACTTTCAGATGTGATCTACATCTCCACACTCAAAGCATCATCTTAGTGAGTGTTGTTGTTGTTGAACTCGAGACTGACACTGATGAGCCGAATAACCACTATAATAGCTCTGTATTGGTGGTGCACTAATGGGAGCTGAAGGTGCACTATATGCTAGCTTCTCGGATTGTGGTCCATAAGCACCATGAATACCTAAAGTACCATGTCTGACCTGTAGAGCTGACTACCCTGCTGAATGCCCTCGAACTGACTGCGAAAGTCCTCTCTCTAAGTGAAAGGAATAAACTTCTCCAAGAACAACTGCTGAATTTGAGCCCATCTGAGAGGAGGTGATCCTGCTAGTCTGCCCTGCACATACACTTGCTAACAACACCTCTTGGAAGAACCATGCATCTGAACCACTGTGAAATCAAATCCATTGGACTCCACTATCCCCATGTTACGCAAACTCTCATGGAAGCAATCCAAGAAGTCATAGGGGTCCTAAGAAAGTGAACCACTAAAGTGAGGGGGATACAACTTGGTGAACTTCTCTAGCCTCTCCGGCTCATTAGTTGACATAGCGGGTCTCTCCCGGGGCTATGTAGAAACAATTGGTTGAATAGTCTCAACTTGTACAACTTCTAGGTCTGATAACCAAGAGACATCTGCTCTGGAGTATGAGTAGCGAGAGTCTGAAATACTTCCCCGGCCTGAGAAACGGCTTGTTCCATAGGAAGCACATTTGCGTGAGCCATGCTCTCCATAAGACCTACCATGCGGACTAAGGCATCCTAAAGCACTAGGGTACAATGAACCACTTTGGAACATGAGCTGGTCATGCTGCCTCTATCGAAATAGGGATCTCATCATCCTTCTCTATCTGAGGCTCGGCAATGGGTGCCACTACACGTGCTCTAGGCTGAGCTCTACCTCTACCTCTAGCTCTACCTCAGTCCTGGTCCCTACCCCTAGTAGTGGCTGCAATCTAGGGCAACTCCTAATACGTAGTGGATGATGTACGCGTCCTCACCATTTACGATAGAATAAGAGAATGTTGTTTCAAACTTAATGATAGAACAAAGTCACGCGATAGAAAAAGAAAGGAAGTGAAGTTTCTTAAAGCCTTATAGCCTTTACAAGATAAGTACAGAAGTTTCCCCACTGATCCTCAAGACTCTACTAAGTTTGCTCATGACTCATGAGACATATGCAAACTAGGGCTCTGATACCAACTTTTTACGACACAAAATCCCAACTACCGGGTTGTGACGGCGCCTAACATCCTCTTTGTAGGCAAGCCAATGTTAACTAAACAATTAAGCAGTTTAAAAAAATTTAAAACACAATAAATAGAAATTAAGACTGAAATATCTCGATTTGTATAATAATTCAACAGATCGCTGTCTAGACTATTCCTAGAAACTGGTGTCACAAGTACATGAGCTGCTAGAATACTACAAACAGAGTCTGAAATGAAATACAAATGGTTTATTACAAAGTAAGCAACAATAAATTTAGGAAGGGGACTACAGGGCCTGCGAACACCGTGTAGCACTACCTCAAGTCTCCTAGGAGGATGGGTCCGAGCAATCATCGTTATATGCTGCTGGGACCAACATTGGGATCTGCACAAGTGCAGGAGTGTAGTATGAGTATAATCGACCCCATGTACTCCGTAAGTGTCGAGTCTAACTTCGAGGAAGAAGTGACGAGGCTATGACAAGACACTCACTATAAACCTGCACGATTACAAGTAAAAAACAATAACGAAGTAGAGAAACAACTCACTACATGATAATTGGGAATAAGAAATAAATGATAGAGGGTCCCATATATCATCACTCCTTACTCTTACAACACAACACGGTAGTGGAAACTAACATCCAAGAATAACTACAATGCATCCTCTCTGTTGCGGCGCGCAACCCGATCCAAATTTATAATAATATTATTTTCGTGTGAAACCCGATCCACATATATATAATAATATTGTTACGACGTGCAACCCGATCCATATATATATATATATATATATATATATATATATATATATATATATATATATATATATAATAATGTTGCAGCGTGCAACCCGATCCACATATATAATAACAACACTATGGTGAATCTCACAAGGTAACATAAAAAGGGAACTAAAACATATAAATTCTCAAAGACAATTCAATATAGTACAGTGAGATAGGAAGCAAGTAAAGCCATGAGACATGTAAAATGCCCACCTAATAGCAAGTAAAAGCGTATAACAAGTAAAGACGGACAATAAAAAAAGTCATGAATAGATGGAACCACGTAGCAAATAGAGACATGTAACAAGTAAAGGCATGTACATAACAAGTAAGGACATGTAGCAAGTAAAGCATGTAATAATCAAAACCATGGAATTGACTAGATATAACTAAAGACACGCAATTAAGTAGTCCACCTCGCATGCTAGAAGCCATGACACCGTATATACACTAGTCACCTTGCATATACGCCATCCCCATACATATTTCACAGAGCAAATAGACTAATCAAGTCCTAATTCCCTCAAATAAAGTTTAACCACGACACTTACCTCTTTTCGGAACAAATTCAACAATCCAACACGGCTTTCCGTTTGGAACAAGCCTCCAGACCACCCGAATCTAGTCAATTATTTTTCAAACAAGTCAAAATAAGCTATAAACACTACCCCTATACGATAAAGGTTTAATCATTAACATAATTGAAAAAGTCGACAAAAAGTCAATCGGGCCCACATGGTCGAATCCAAAATTACGACCAAATTCTTATTATCCATTCACCCATAGTCCACATATGTGATTTTTTTCGAAATCCGACCTCAATTTGAGGGTTTAATCTTAATTTTATAAAATTCATAAATTCTACCCGAAAACTCCAATTTCTACTCTAAAATCCTAGATTTAATGATGACATTCATGAAAAAATAATGAAAATTGATTGAAAATAAGTTAAAGTTACTAACGTATAAAGTTGGGAAGAAAATTCTCTACGAAAATAGCCTCTATGGAGTCTAGGGGTTCAAAATTTGTGTAAAATGAGCTAAGACCCGAAATCCCATATTTTACCCAGTTGCAGGTATCGCAATTACGAACTCTCGTTCACAATTGCGATGCTCGTAAATGCAAACCGCTGATTGCAAATGCGATCAGTTCCTGAGCTACAAAAGTCGCAAAGGCAACCCAAACCTTGCATCTGCGAAGTCCCCGTCCATCACAAGTGCGGTCAAAGCTTCACATTTGCGAAGTTGCCCAGCCCCTTGACACAAATACGACATAACCATCAAAATTGCAGTACACAACACATTGCAAATGCAATCATTTATTTGCAAAAGCGAAGTCCTAGCCCCTAGTCTCATATCGAAAATGCGAGCCCGACATCACAAATGTGAGGCTCGCATTTGCGAACAGTTCTTCCAAATGCGAGACCTGCAGGTTCATAACACCAGTTGTTCATCAGAAATTTCAATTCATCCGCAACACATCCGAAACTCACCCGCCCCTCAGGCTCCAATTTGAACATTCACACAAATGTAGTAACGTCATACAAACTTTCTCGCAAGCTCAGATCATCAAAATAATATCTAAAATCAAGAATCAATCATTAAAACTCAAAATTTCCAAGTTTAAAACTCATCTTTCTATCTTTTTTTCATAATGCGGCGAAACGGCCCCGGGTCACCCGGGACCCTAACCAAACATGCGTTCAAGTCAAAAATCATCATACGAACCTTCCGGAATTATAAAAATACCTATCCGAGGTCATTTACCAAAAATGTGGACCATGGTCACCTCTAGCCATTATTAAAGTCAAAAATCACATTTTCTTTAAAATTTAGCATATAAACTTTTCGGAAATTGACACGGACTACGCACGTAGGTCATAAATCATTTAATCGAGGTATAAGAAGTCTTATATAGCAGAAAAAGGATGCTAGTACCTAAAACAACCTATCGGGTCGTTACACTACGCGACACAAGTACACGAGCAACTACCGAATAAGTACAAGTCTGAATACATGATCATAACTATCTGTGAGAAAGAGATATAGACATGAGATAAATAAGGATGGGGACTCCATGTGTTGTAGATCGAAACAGTATGGCAGCTCACCACGAAGTCTCCAATAGCTTACTCCTACTCAGTCAAAAGAGTACCGCGATATCAGTCTCAGACGCAACATGAGTACACCATAGTTGGTTCCTAGTAAGTATCAAGTCTAACCTCGACGAAGTAGTGGCTGAACTGTAGGCATCGAGATACTTATACACAGATATACACAACAAATCCTGAAACTGAAACAATAAATATCCTCATGATCAACATGCATCAAGATATAAAAATAGTCAAAAGATATAAAGCGTGATTTCCAATTGGCATGGAAAGTTGTCATGCTTCGATAAACGAAGTCGAGGCTCCCAAATAGCATGACTATACATACATACATACATACATATATATATACATACATACACACACACACACACACACACACACACACACACACATATATATATATATATGAAATGTAACAGTTAGCTTTAATGAATCAAGGGCGTCTATACATGCTCAAGATTCTCTCTAGAACCATGACTGGTACAAGATCCATGTACACCGATACAAAATTCATGAATCACAATGACCCGACACAAAATTCATATATCGACCCAAAAAAAAATCTATGTATCGACCACACTCACATGGTCTAGAGTAACATGTGTTATCACCTGACTCTGGAGGGACGATACCAAATCCAAGCACACGAGGTGCTTGATAGCTCACCTCATAATCAAATTGCTCATCATGTCATGTGCCATAACTGTATTTCAACCGCACGACCTTACCTCTTGTTCCAAAATTTCTGTCTAAATCAAGTATCCAAATGTGACATTTATGCATATGCCCAAGAATTAACAGATAAAAGATGTATAAGGACTTAATAATAATCATGCGAGTATGTGCTCATGAAATTTCTATATGATTACTGATTATTCAATAAATTCAACATATCAAGAATAAATTCCAATGCCTTCATAAATAATCATAAACCTAGGCACGATCTCTAACATTAATAAAAGAGTGAACGTAGTCATATAAGCCAAACAAATCATTAATCAAGATGCGCACATAATTAAAACAAGGCATAAAGTATCAATTACTCCGAGCTTGATATAGACCTGGTAAGTGCAAATACACTTTCCACCACACCACCCCAAATACCTTAAACATATAACAATCAATTCAAATTCTATGAGTTTCCCTCTTAACAAGGTTAGCCAAGTGACTTACTTTTTCCCGGGCTAGCTACAACTACAATTCGCGTCAAAACCTAGGCACGATCTCTCTAGTCCTCCAATCTCGCAAATTCAAGTGAAACATCACCCAAGAAAATCAAACTTGCTTTAGGAAGAGATTCAGTCCATAAAGCTTCTATCTTTAAAGAATTTCAAAAACGTTAACAAAAGTCAATGTGGCTCGATGCCCGAAATTTGAAAGCAATACTAAAAGCTGATGACCCATAACCTGCCGAGTCCAAATATATGATTAGCTTGCAAGTTCGGGTCAAAATTGGTGGTCAAAACTCCAAAATGCACTCTCTTAAAGTGTAAGTAAAAAATCCCCAATTTTCTTTCAAAATTCAATACTTTAGGCATAAAATTTCTTGTAGATTCTTGAAATGTAATCACAAATAGGTCGAGATCACTTACCTCTTTCCTTATACGGAAATCCTCATAAACAATCGGCTTTCTCCAAATCTAGGGTTCAATATATGAAAGAGTGGGTAAAACCCCCGAAGTATGACACTTATATACACTTCCCAATGACACCCTTCGCAAACGCGACACACGCCTCACATTCGTGAAGTGCAAATCTGCCACCATCCCAGATCCTCCTTCACGATCGCGCAAGGACTCTCCCGATTGTGATACTCAACCAGCTCTCACTCTATGCGAACGCGACTAAAGCCATGCGAATGCGATGACTAACTTCCCGCCAAACTCTACTCCCACGCGAGCGTGAAAGAAACCCTGTAAAAGCGAAGAACATATCTCTAGCTCACAGAACACACATCCCGAATGCGTCAAACTGACCGTGAATGAAAAGCACAATGCCCAGCTGACCAAATCTTTCTCCGCAATTACGAGCCTTGCTCCGCGATCGCGATGCATTGCAAAACACTAGCACATCAGTTATGTTAATTCAATAAAAATGGTCTAAATCTACCCCAAATCACACTTGAGCCCCTTAAAACCCCGTTCAATCATACCCATAAGTCCAAATATAATATCCAAACTTATCCAAAGGCACAAATCATCAGAAATATCATAAAAACCATGATTCAAGATCAAAACTGTTCTCTAAACTTCCAAACATACTAACTTCAACGGACTCGTCCCAATCACATTAGACTTTTCAGATCACAATCAAAATTTTCACTCAACAAAATGAACCTATATAAGGTCTCAAAACCACAATCCAAGTCCAATAATACCAAAGTCAATTTCCGGCCAAACCTATGAGCTTTCCATTTCTTCAAATTACTAACTTTCAACCAATAGAGCCAAAACCTTCTAGGAAAATCCTAATTCAAGTACGAACATATGCACAAGCCTAAAATAACCATACGAACCTATTGAAATCACTAAATCTCGATTCCGAGATTGTTTACTCAAAAGTCAAACCTTGGTCAACTCTTCCAACATAAGGCTTCCAAACTGAGAATCATTCTATCAAATAAATTTTGAATCTTGCGAACATAAAAACCAACCATATACGCAAGTCATAATATATCATATGAAGCCACTGAAGGTCTCAAACTGTCGAATAAAAATACTAAAGCTCAAAATGACCGGTCGGGTTGTTACATTCTCCCCCACTTAAATATATGTTTGTCCTCGAACGTGCTAAAAGGAATTCCAAAAGTGTGAAATCACTGTATATCTTATCATACACATATCCATGGGTGATCCCACGTCACCTCAAATCATGTAAGCCTATTATACGACACGGACTGGAGATGTTTTCTACAACTTTAGCTTACAATCCAAAGAATCAATTCCAACTTCCGAAACTCCCTTTGAGGTCCAACTTTTGCATACATATGTTGTATCAATCATAAATTTACTCTCAAGATATAATGACACGACGTACCCAAAATTTTGTGGACTCATAGCAATACTTTTTGACCATAATAGTTGCTTTCTACCAAATACGGTACTAATCATATAGCCCATATCCTATAAGAAATTGTTCCAAACCTTTGCAACACTATTAATGATACATGTAGAAACTCATAACCACTAGTAAGATCAATAAGTCATGGAGTTCTCTCGTCCGAAAAGAACCATTGCTATCTGAGTTGACTAATGACTTCTTCTTCCAACCACACCTTATCAAAATCCAATCGCGCTAAATCCAAGTCCAATAACACCGCCGCACCCAGTATAAGTTGCCCGTCCAGTAACCATCACAAGTGCCACCTAAAACCATATACGACACAATTGGTGCACCAAACAAGCAACAATTTAAATGTAGCCAATAACGGAACGAGAATCGAATGGAAAAACTGTCCAATAAGCCTAACAGATACAATCACAAAAGCGAAATGTGGTGAATCCATTCCATAAGGTAGAAACAAAACACACAAAGTATACCACAAATCATATCCAAACATAACACTGTCTCAATGTGTAACCCGATTTAACCATCATACCACTCCATACGAGAATACTCATTGATCCAAAATCCTCATTCTAACCAAACACTTGTGTATCAACAACAAGCACATACGGATCACAATACGCTACGAAAACGGTAAGCATGACTGAGGGGCAATAATCAAATCAACATCTCAAGAGCCATCTCGTTCATTAAATACCACGAGGCCTAAATAGAACCACAACATGCCTTACAACCCATCATGGAACAAGAGTGTAACACATGAAAAATTTCAGGGCAAAAATATGACCCATTCTACCCGATGATACATCCATAGCAAAAGTTGTGTCGAGTAAGAAAATTCGACTCAGTATAGAATATTCATTATAATTAGGCCTACCAATAGGCCCCAAAACCAATACGAATCATGAAAAGTGGGTAAATAACTTCCCAAAAACAAAAATTCTATAATGACAATAAATGACACACACAATCAGTTGTCTAGCCCTTAATACACCTTCAAAGTCCACAAACCACGGAAAATCTGCCTCCATAAAGATCAAATTTCTAACTTCAAGAATGCAAAATCTCCATACTTACCCTCTAACTCTCTTATTAAATGACTAACATCACACATAAACAATAACTTCATGAGAAATACTCCTATAAACCTTCTGCACCAAGTGGAAAAAATTTGGACCTCCACGGTTACCGCCCACGTGATCTCTGTAGCATTAGTAAAGCCTCCGTAAATCAATCTACAATGTGACTTCTTCAACACACACTCTCCTCAGGCGATACAAGATAATGCTAGCATCCTCTTAAACATCTTAAATCCTATATGTTGTCTAGAACTCATGAAATTCCTTTCAAAACGAAACTACAACCTTGTCCATTCAATCTCAATCCCATATGGCTCACCACATCTATTGTGCCTCAACACAAAAATACGAGAATTCCATTATTAACTTTGAATTAAGGATATGATACACATTCAATCGACAAAAACTCTTCCACTTAATTTAGTTCAGGAGAAAAAACACACAACAACTTCCTCATATCCGTAAAATACATCAACCTTAAGTTGTGGTCTAATCACCATCAGTCTTCAGAATCTACTTGCACATAAGCAAGCCATCAGAACTGAATCTCAATAAATGAACCAAGTCACGCAGATTGCCAAACCTAAAAGGTATTTCCACAAAACATCTTTAAAGCTCTATTATACCAAAGCAATTGATCATCTCCAATGCCATGTTGATTAAAGCCACAGCTAAACGGGCCCAACTTCTTCATATTACTTATGACCCACCTTCATGATATAAAAATAGTCGAAAAAATATAAAGCATGCTTTTCTAATTAAATAGATAATAACGCTGCTTAAATATGACATGTAAAGCAGGCATGCTTCGATCAACAGAGTCAAGGGCTGTTACATCCCATGTTTTCATACGTGAAAGTACGCCATAAGTAAATTGATGAAAGCTCATAAATGAGATGTTACATCCTGCATTTTCCGTTGAAGTTTCGTCGTAAGTTCGGGAATGAGATTATTTTGAGATTATAAGCATTATGCTATTTCAAACAAGTGATAAGTAAATTCGTGAAGGTGACAGGGTGAGCGAATCGAAGAAAATGAGTTTAGTCGAAGTTTGATATTTTGGGATAAAATACGGTCTAAGCTATAATACCCGGTATTTATGGACTTATACTATACAAGGTGCCACATGAACATGATAGTAAGGTGTATAAGGTATGTTAAAAGTGAGTGGTATTTTAAGTAATTTGAGATAATTCTTAAGTATGTTGATAATTGGGTGAGTATTGATATTTGTGGAAGATTAGCTAATTAATTATCATTGTTGGATAAGATTAACTCCCCCCCCCCCCCCCCCCCCC
>ML255020.1:13441-28997 GCA_005239495.1 Nicotiana undulata
TGTGATTGGTGAGTAGTTTTAATTTGGGGAAAATTGTGAATATATTTATTTTTTTTGAGTAAGTTAGTGCCCCCCCCCCCCCCCCCCGCCTCTTAATGTGGCAGCCCAAGTAATGACTCTTAGTCATTAAAATATGTGGCATATTAGGGGCCTTTAGGCCAAAGCTTAGTCATCCTAAAGTGAGGCCCACTCTCTTTGACAAAAGAAACCACCTACCTGCATTATTAAAGGGAAATGACAATGTTTACTTAGTAACGGATGATGGAATTCTCTAAAGGGATTCTTATGAACCCTTACAAGGTCCAACGTGAATTGCAAATTCTAAGAAAGCCCGGTACAATCTTTCTCAAGAATATCATATAGATTTTTTCCCTACTTCGATCCGCCATTACGTGTTTTGTCGCAATTGACATGTATTAAAGGGACTGTCAGGAGAATTGGCTCAGTTATGCTAAGGCTATCCCTTCTTTTCTTTTGGCACGATCCGTACGATACAAAACAAAATGAGCAAATGCACAACGTTCATAAATGACTCTAATCATAGAAATTCTAGAGGTGCCTTTGTTCTTGATTCCCTATGTGTCCGATTATTCTATCATCTGTTCATGGGTCTCAGAAAATACGTAAGTTGATAAAGTTCATTTCATGATATTAATCAAAGGCGTAATGATCTTATGGCATTCCAAGAAATCTTATTGATGCACTTCTTATGCATTTCATGCATTTATACATATACCCATGACCATATGGCGTCATGATGGGATATGGGAAAAGGTTACGACATTATATACGCACCACCATCTGATCAGCTAGTATATATTGATGATTTTCCCACAGTGGCCAAGATGATATGATGAGATGCCCTCAGAGGCTTGATGATGTTATGTACACATATACCTATGCATGGTACGCCATTTATACACATATTCATGACATTATAAATATGAAATGATTCAGAGAGCTATTTATACTTACATGTTGAGTCCATTACTCCATGTTTCTCTATGTCTTTTATTTACCGATTTTCATTCCTTACATACTCGGTACATTAATTGTACCAACGTCCCTTTTGCCTGGGGACACTACGTTTTATGCTCGCAGGTCCCGATAGACAGGTTGAGAGTCCTCCAAGTAGGCTATCATCTCATTGGAAGGTGTTGGTGCGCTCCATTTTCTCTGGAGTTGCTTATTTGGTTAGTAAGATTTGGACATGGACTATATAGTATGACGGGGTCCTGGCCCAGCCTTTATGGTATTTATCTACTCTTAGAGGCCTGTAGACATATGTCATGTACATGAGAGATTGTATGGCCTTGTCGGCCTATGTTCAGTGTACGAGTGATCATTTTAGTCTTATAGTCCTGTATGTCATATGTATAAGTTTGGATTACATGTTGGGTCATCCAATGTCGAGTATATACTCATATTTTATTCTACTTATCTCACGAGTCTCTCCGGCTCATTACCTATGATAGTATGATATGAAAGATACGTTACGTTGGTACTCGGTTGAGTAAGGTATCGGGTGCCCATTACGGCCCATCGGTTTGGGTCATGAAAAAAGTGGTATCAAAGCATTTTTGTCCTAGGGAGTCTACAAGACGTGTCTAGTAGAGTCTTGTTAATGGGTGTGTTGTGAACCACATTTATAAGCTCGCTACAGGGCATTTAGGATCGTCACTATTTCTTGTTACTCTAGATCGTGTGGTAGAGCTCACTTGTAATAATTCGGACTCCTAAATTCTATTCTATTTGTAATAAAACGATACCTACATCCTGAAAGATAGTTTGTATTTGCACGTGGTTGTGGAAGAGATGAGTTAGAGAAACTCGATTTTGCATCATTCTTATGATGGATAAATGTGAGGTCTTCAACATAACATGTTTGTACTAAGACGTGTAAGGTGCTTGATAAGGAGCTTTGAGGCAAGAATATCTATCCACCCAAAAGGTGAAAAGCAATGAGGGAATCAAAAGGTAGATACAAGTTTCAACAATTAAAAGAAGCAAGGTAAAGAAAGGTACGAGGTACCCAATTAGTGAAGATGATCATTATTTACAATTCAGGCAGAGAAATATAAACCTTTTGAGTTACCTTCAACAATAACAGATGTATGTACAATCGGCCACAATCTCACAATGCCCTTAGGAGCTAACAGATATGGTTTAAGAGAAGGACGGGATATCATGATCCGGCTGGGGTTAGAGTAACCCAAAATGGTGAACAGATTGTTTGCGTTAGTCAACATTTCCGAAGGATATTGCGAATATGCTATAGATGTCCTTGTGGGACTCCAAGATGTTGCATTCTAATATAGTATAGCTAGATATGAATCCTAGAATGTTAAAAAAAATTCACAAAGATAGGCAATGGAAGCATGGAAGGGATAAATATTATCTTAGTGTGTCTCCCGTCCCTAGTAGAGAGAGAATGTTGGGCAACACGAAAGAGCCAGTGGATGGAACAAAGGGAGCTAAAAGCAAAAGAATGTCTTGTTGAAGTTTTTAGAATAAAGTGATAGACATAAATATTAGCAGGGAAATAAGAAGAAAGATAATGAAGCATTATGAGTAAGATGTGGTACATGAATGACATCGGTAGATAAAAAAAATGACAGTATTACAAAGTCTATAGTCAAGTGAAGGAAAATACGAGAGGTGACAAGCCTTGAGGCAAAAAAAGAGTATAGGCCATAAAGTCATATCCTCATTTCGAGAAATAAGTTTGTGTCTTGAACGTGATTACCAGAAGGAAAAGTTAGACCCCAGAGTAATACAAATTAGTATGGGATGGTGAACAAGATAAACTACACGTGGATTGGGGACTAAGTAATTTGATAATAGTCGGCATCATGAGATTTTCATATTGCATTTCGGCGATAAAAGAAGGGACGACAAAAGAATAACCCTTAAAGGCCATTTAGGAAGACGCTTCCCTAAAGCAAGCAATGTGAGCAAAGTCAAGCTTAAGGGACTATGTGTTCCAGTTACACTAAGTGTCACCCTCGTGGGTAAGGAAATTTGTTATCCTTAGTACATAAGGATTACCGCAAGGCGGGTAAGGGTCATCGATGATGTGAAAAGAGGCCAAAGAGGAAGAGGTTAAACATCTATAGGTAGATCGTCGTGGCTCTAAATCTTAGTACTCCCCTAAAGGGGGGAATATGGAGGGATGTGCATTAAGTAAGAATTAAGTGGTTCTGGTAACTATGGAATGATAAAGGAAGAATGCGATAAGAATGAGAAAGGGATAAGATTGAACTTATTCAAATCCTACATATATGCTACGATTCCAGAACATCATGCAAACACGATGTCAAGGAGAGGAAGTAAGGGTTCCTACCCGAGATGTTATCGATAGATAAGGAGCCAGTGCGAGATGTAAGTTAAGACAAAGGAAATAACCCAAGAAAGATTACGCGGAATATTGATATGAGAATGGGCCAACGAGTAGTTAGTAGTCGATTCAAGAAGAACCTAGTTATGGCTAGATAAGAGGATACAGACAAATCAACAGATCGTGTAAGATAAACATAGTGAACCCCAACATGGAAATTCAGTCTTGCAGATATGACATTGTGATATTCATATAGGAGTTGGGGTAGTTAAAGGTGTCGTATAAGTGTTACGAAAATTAAAGAGAGTGTCACTAGGAAACAGTCAAAAATTTCAGTTTAGAAGCAACCCTACCAGCACAAGGGCGCGAAGGTAAGTAACTAGGGATAATAATAGAGTCACACTTGGCCTCGATGACCTCCGCTCCCAGGATTTTGGCTAACGACCTGCAATCATGGCCTCGTACTCGGCCCCATTGTTAGTTAATCTAGAAGTTTTGATAGATTGTCTAATGACACTACCCGTAGGCAGTTTTAAAACAATATCGAGCCCGGACCCTTTCACATTCGAGGCGCCATTTGTGAAGAGGGTCCATACCCCCGATGATGTACTCCTCTTTAGTAGAAGTTCCTTTTCTACTTCGGTACGAGGGCAGGTGTAAAATCTGCCACAAAGTTCGCCAAAATTTGAGACTTGATAGTCGTTCGAGGTTGATATTCGATATCGTACCCTCCAAGTTCGATGGCCCACTTGGCCAATCAGACCGACAGCTCGGGTTTATGCAAAACGTTTTGAAGTGGGTACGTGGTTAACACACTTATGGGATGACATTGGAAATATGGCTTCAATTTTCTAGATGCGCTTACTAGTGCAAGTGCTAACTTTTCTAAATGTGGATACCTGGTTTCAGCATCTCTTAAGGTTCGACTTACATAATAAATAGGAAATTGTGTACCTTTCTCTTCTCGAACCAGCACACCACTTACCGCTACCTCGGACATAGTCAAGTATAAGTAAAGTTTTTTATCTGCCTTCGGAGTGTGAAGTAGGGGTGGGCTCGACAGGTACCGCTTTAACTCCTCCAACGCTTTCTAACATTCCGGAGTCCATGCGAAATCATTCTTTTTTTTGAGTAGGTAAAAGAACTGGTGACTTCGATCCGACGATCCCCCTATTCGACACCATGAAACCCAAGAACTTGCTCGAGCCAACTACGAAGGCGCATTTCTCGGGGTTGAGTTTCATGTTGTATTTCTCAATATAAACTTCCATAGATGTGCCTATCTGTTGTTCGAACATATCATTAACTAGGAGTTAGTATGTAGCTCCTGCGTTTTTTTAGTCCGATGGGCATTACATTGTAACAATATGTTCCATATTTCGTGATAAATGAAGTTTTTTCCTGGTCCTCCGGGTTCATTTGAATTTGATTGTACCCGGAGTAGGCATCGAGAAAAGTAAGGATCTCGTGGCCGGTCTTGACGTCGATCATAAGATCAATGTTAGCCAATGGGAAAGAGTCTTTGGGACATGCCTTGTTCAAATCTTTGTAATCTACACACATTCTAAGTTTGTTGGCCAACCACTTAGGGTATTTTACTTCCCTAATGGACCCTATTTTGAGAAGTTTAATTACCTCGTCCTTTATGAATGCATGCATCACCTCGGACTGGGGCCTTCTCTCTTGTTTCACCGGTTTGAACCTAGGGTCGAGACTCAGCCGATGGGTAGTTACCTCCGGTGGGATTCCTATCATATCTAAGTGGGACCAAGCAAACCAATCTATGTTATCGGAGGAATTGAATGAGGTTTTTCCTGAGTTCGGGGGTTAATCTCGTTCCCAAGTACACCTTCCGTTTCGGTAGATGTTCGATCAATATCACCTGCTCTAGTTCCTCGATGTGGACTTCGTTGCATTCGATTCCTCGGCAGCGATGAAAGCTCGAGGGGTAAGGAAGTCCTCTTCTTTGTCCTCGGCTACTTGTTCCTTGGATTCAATCGAGGATTTGGACTGTGCTTGCTATTTAGCCACTTGCTTGTCTTTGATGTTTAACTTCTCTGAGGTCGAGGGTGCTGATGCTGGTGTCAAATCATGAACTGCGAACATCTCCTTTGCCGCGTGTTGCTCCCTGTACACTGTCTTCACACCATCTTTTGTCGGAAACTTCATCATTTGATGAAGGGTCGATGGCACTGCCCTCATGTTATGGATCCACGGCCTTCCAAGTAATGCATTGTACCTCATGTCACCTTCGATGACATGAACTTTTGTGTCATGTATAGTCTCGGCCAAGTTCACTGGTAGGATTATTTCCCCCTTCATTGTTTTGCTGGCCATGTTGAAGCCATTCAAGACTCGAGATGCAAGTACAATTTGATCTAGCAGCCCGATCTGCTCTACGACCCTCGACCTGATTATGTTCGCCGAGCTACTTGGATCCACAAGAACACGTGTAACTTGAATTTTATTTAACAGAATAGAAATTACCAGTGAGTCATTGTGTGGCTGAGAGAGGCCCTCTGTATCTTCTTCGTTGAATGTAAGGGTGCCTTCGGGCACGTAATCTCGAGTCTGTTTCTCCCTTGTAATTGACACTTTGGTGCGTTTGAAAATCGGTCCATGTAGGATGTCGACTCTGTTAATGATCATGTGGATAACATGTTGAGGCTCCTCTTGTTCACTTTTTCTATTGGCGTCTCTTTCCTTGAAGTGGTTTTTGGCTCTATCGCTGAGAAACTCTCGGAGGTGACCCTCGTTGAATAATCGATCTACCTCTTCTCTTAACTGTCTGTAGTCCTCGGTCCTATGTCCATGCGTACCATGATACTTACACATTAAGTTAGGATTCCTTTGCGAAGGGTCAGTTTCTGTAGGTCTGGACCACTTGGTGTCCCTAATCTTTTAAATGGCTGAAACGATACCCGAGGCATCGACGCTGAAATTGTACTTCGATAATCGAGGTGCCTCTGCCGGTCCTGTATGCCTATCAAATCCGGTCTTACTCATGAGTCCCTAAGTCTGTCCTCGATCCAATCTCCAATCACTCCGAGGTATGTTGCGCCTTGAACTGTTGATTCTTCGATCTTCGGCATATGGATGATACCGTTCCTTGCTGGACCTCGATTCCCCGTTGGTATCCCTTGAATCTTTCGCTGCCAATCTGCTTGGATAAACTGAACCTGAGGGGGCTCCCAACTGGTCGTCCTCGACCCTAATCTTTGACTGATATCGATTGTGCACATCCGCCCAAGTCACGGCGAGGTATTCAATCAAGTTTTGTTTCAGTTGTCGTGATGCTATCGAGCTCCGCTCCTTTAACCCCTAGGTGAAGGCCTGAACGGCCCAATCATCGGAGACCGGTGGTAACTCCATTCGTTCCATCTGAAACAGGGACATGAACTTCCTCAGCATTTCGTTGTCCCTTTGCTTAATTTTGAAGACATCTGATTTCCTCGTTGCAACTTTTATGGCACCAGCATGTGCCGTCACAAATGAATCTACCAGCATGACGAATGAATCGATAGAGTTTGGGGGCAGGTTGTGGTACCAAATCATCGCCCCTTTGGACAAAGTTTCCCCAAATTGTTTTAGCAGGACGGACTCAATCTCATCGTCCTCCAAGTCGTTTCCCTTTATACTGCATGTGTATGTAGTGATGTGCTCATTGGGATCGGTGGTCCCGTTGTATTGAGGTATGTCCGGCATGCAAAACTTCTTTGGTATTGTTTCGGGGTCGCGCTCAGGGGAAAAGGATTTTGCACGAACTTATTGGAATCCAAACCCTTCAAAATCAGAGGCGCCCTTGGTATTTGGTCGACTCGTGAGTTGTATGTCTCTACCTTTTTATCATTATCCTCGATCCTTTTTGTGAGTTCTTCGGGCATTTTCATGATTGAGGGGTCAGCCCAGATCCATTATCATTCAACCTTTCGGGTATTGGCTCAGTACGGCGAGTAGTTTCCGGTCCAACCACGCTCAGAGTCTTTTGTTGACTTTGCAGTTGAGCGATAGTAATCTGATGTGCTTGTAACATTTCGAAGATTACCTGGAGGCTAACTCCCCATCTCCTTGACCCTGTGTTCTTTGGCCACCAGGCCGGACCTCTCCGCGTACACTTCCCCCGACGTCTGCACCTAAGTTTGCGTTTAGAGCAACGCGTGAACCAACATCGACTGGCTCTGGAACTACCCCGGGGTTAAGCGGTGGTACACCGGCCCTTGAAGCAACTGCATTATCATTTACCCGATGGAATCCGAGGCCGTCATTGCCATGTACTGGTGTGCTCATCGAGTTCGACATGTTTTAGCCTGAAAACAAAGAATCTTTTACAAGAACAAGTGTGAAAATAACGTGTGTTATCAAAAATCAGCACTGAAATAATCACTATTATCTTTAGCCCCACGGTGGCGCCAAACTGTTTACCCTAAAAATCTGAGTAACAATTAAATTTATAATGACGTCTTAAAGATACGCGATTTAGTCCAATACCGACTGTTTAACAAGGAGATAAGTACGTGAGTTAAGTAAGCAAGTTAAATCAAACTAGGGTATCAGCAAGCCTCGACCTCGGGCCAAGACGACCTCAAGATAGACTTCGATGAACAGTAAATAAAGCAAAGGGAATATAATAAAACTAAAGGACAATTCTGATGAGAGCAAAAGTAAAAGTATATATTCTTTGCCAAATGATTGATGATGATTACAAATGAGCAACCTCCCCTTTATATAGTAGGGGAGGGTCCTAAATATGGTACATTTCTATTTCCATAAAGGAATCTGATTAGTACAAATCCGTTCCAGGATTTACGCTTTGATCCTTGTGCCATTGTGGAATTCCCGCCCATTCTGGTACATCCCAAAACGACATTATTTCAAGGTAGCTTATCCTCGGACCCCGATGTTGTGTGCTTCGGCTCTCGAGGTCTTGCACTTCTTCGTTAGCCTGGAGCCCGATCTATCCTGATTCACCTGAACCAGGCCTCGGGGTGACCTCTCGAGCTTACGAAATCGGGTGTACCCGATTTCCACCGTATACATAGATAATACCAAAATAAAGGGAAATGAATGCCAATATTCAGAGGGTTGCTGGATTATTGGAAGCAACAAACTTGTAAATCCTAAGGTCATGACTAGAACTAGAAAATTCTCTGTAGTAGCTACCTGCTTGATGGCATGTTGCATAAGAAAAACTTTAAAGAGTGCAAGAGTCACCATGGAAAACAAGAAAAAGAATAGGAACCACATGAACTTGCTTGTTTATCGTGATTGGAACATTTATACGACTCAAGAGACTAACTAACAACAGTGTAAATATATCCAAATCGCAATGGGACATTGATAATCATTCCGATACATCTCTGTTATGGCTGTGTGCAACGCTGCTCCAATTGGCAGGACATCCTCATCGAGTACGAAGTGAGGGGAGTGTGGTGCATGGGTAGAGCCCACTTTTTCATTTCTGATTCCAATTTGAAACATAACTCCAGGGATCAATTCTTGATAGAAGGCAAAGTCCTCACCTGCCATAACCTTTTCAGCTTCCTTGATGTTCTTGGAACCAAGCAGGAGTTTGTCAACCCTCCCTACATGTTGATGTAAGCGCTCATCATTTATGCAAGCTGGATATGCTGGGAAATCCTCCTCTTTCATGTCAATGTACGCCTTACACTTATGCACAGCAGCCTGTCCTTCAATTACCTGCAGGCTCCATATAAATGTGTGTTACAAATGCACAAAGATGCCACAAGAAATCTAGGTTTTGTTCAACAATGTGAAATAGAAATAGAGGATTCAATAATAAACTCTATCTTGAGGACATGCATAAAATTGATTTTGACAAAGAAAGAGAAGCAAAGCAGGGAAAGATGATCAGTTATGAATGCTAGAGTGACATGGCATCCTCAGGGGAAAATTGCAAGCAGACACCAAAATTTGATTATATCATTCATTCAGTGGAGACTTATATATTCATGTGCACGTGTTCGAGAATTATTCACGCTTAATCTTGTTAATTTGATTACATAGCTCTCAGTAGCTAAGAAGGCTCAGTTTAAGGCTATTAAACATCACTCAAAAAAATCACTAAAATCTTTAAGAAAACTACATGTTAAAGACATCTGGCAGAAAATCTAGTTTGCAGATGTTGATAGTCAACAACAGTCAGAGGTTCATGTAAGCAACCTACCTCTTTTACCCTCTTTTGAAGTTGAAGCAAGCCTTCAGTTGTAGGACTCCTAAGAGTACTACCCCCAAATTCAACATAAGGCGGAATAACATTTGATGCTGATCCACCTCTGACATAAGTAACAGAAAGAACCTTCAGGCAGAAATGAGAATTTCAATCTCAGTCAGCTTAACTGTCAATGAGGCTTCACGTCTCGAACGCTATATGTACCTCAAAACAATGAGTTGTCTAAAACAAGAAATGTTCCTGAAGGGAATATATATACCTACAAAATTATGTGTCTGTGTGTAAACCAAAGATGTATACTTCTAATTGAGATTAGGCTACATAATTGACTATGAAGGGGGTCTACTTCTCGTGAGATGAGCTGTTGCAATGCCACAATTGCAAATGATGCAGCAAGTATTGGATCCACAGTAGCATGGGGTTCTGCAGCATGCCCAACCTTTCCTTCTATTTTTGCCTCAAAGAAGGAAACATCAGCTAAAATGGGCCAAGAACTAGTACCAATGCTCCCTGTAGGTCTTTTAAAATCAACATGCATTCCAAATATAGCTTCTGCATCACCTAGAGCCCCTTCCTTTATCATATGATATGCACCAACTCCTCCCGCCTCCGCAGGTTGGAAAACAAGTCTCACCGTTCCCTTTTGCGGTTTAAAAAGAAAATAGAGACAAGCAACCAATCAACTTTCTATTGTAGACTACCCCAAGAGATAGATAGAAATGAATGATGCCACACAAAGGGCAAAAACAGATCAAGTCAATTCGAACAGTGCTTTACGAGTGTCATGTGACAAATGTATTCTTATAAAGTTGAAAAGAAATATCTAATAGTATCAGTCAGACAATTATAGACTGACAACTAATTAGAAAGTAGGGTTCAGTTTTGAATTTCTTTTTATTGGTCAAGTATAAAAGAATTCAAAAAACATTTGTGGTTTCCTCATTCCCAATATATGCAGCCATGTATCGTTATTGTAATGTAGATAGAAGATATCGATCTTCTCAGTTTCTTTTTCGTGGTACTAGAGAGCAAGAGATTTAGGCCAATGCTCCGTCATCTACCCTTTCCTTCAACAGGTTCTAATCGATCCTCTCTCTTGACCGGCAATTTTCTCGTCATGCCGGAATTAGTTTCTCTGGTTGCTTCATCTTGGTTATTGCACGTTGCACCATTTGCTTCCGTTGTCTTATTACCTTATTGTTGCTATTGTTTGTTTATTGCTTCATTTTCACTGTTCTTGAGCCGAGGGTCTTTCAGAAACACCGTCTCTACCTCCATAAGGTAGGGTAAGGTATGCGTACACTTTATCCTCCCCTGACCCACTTGTGGGATTTCACTGGGTTTGTTGTTGTTGTTGATGTTGTTGGTTTCTACATCTGGACGTGAACTCGTAAGTCGTAAGCCATGGAGGATCAGCGGACTAGGTTCTCCATGTCGAGACAATTGATGAATCATGAATGGTCACAACTATGTTCAATGGGCAAAATCACTCTATATGTTCATCTAAGGAAAATGCAAAAATGATTACCCACAGGCACTGCTAGTCAACCACAGAAGGATGATCCAAGTTTCAGGTTTAGAGAATCAAAGAATAACATGGTCATATCCAAGTTAAGTAGCATCATCGATAATAAAACAGCGCAACTATTCTTTTTTTGCGACACTGCTATGAAATTTGGACTATTCTGAAGGAGACATATCAGGACAATAAAAATACGGCTTCACTTTTTTTGACTATAGGTGATATTCATAATCTCTGGCAAGGTGATATTAGGGGTGTGCATTCTATTTATCGATTCGATTTTGACCCTTATCGATTATCGATTTGTACATATGCTTATTGTTATCGTTTCAATAAGGTTTCGATTTTTTTTATTTCGATTTATCAATTTTTGGGGCTTATCGATTACACCAATAAGGAAATTTGCGGGATTCCACGGAAAGTATATCGCTATAAATACGCCTAACTAATATGGACAAAAAGAAGCTAAAATAAGACAAACACCGTTTATAACATAAAAATTGTGTCAACAAGCACATGCAACGAAACTAAAGTAAGGGATCAGATAAAGAAAAATAGAGTTGAAGAAGCATATATGATGACTACAGAAGAATACGCAAATAAAGAAAAATACTCGTTTCTACATCAAAGAAAAAAGGGTGCCTAAAGAGAGGTCAATGACAGAGAGAGAAGGTCTCTTGAAATGGATACAGAGGTGAAATCTGTTGATGCTTGAAATTGTAACAAAGGCACGGAGAGAGAGAGAGGGAGAAACGTACTATTGAAGTCGCCGGAGTACGCCAGAGTACGTCAGAGTTCGCCGGAGTTCACTTTCTCTGCTGGGTTTGCAGTTCGCGGGAGAGAGGGAGAAAGGTAAAAGCGGCGCTGAAGAATGGGTAGAGGAAATAATAGGGTTAAGGACTTAGGGTAAAGGAAAGGGTATTATAGAATAAGGGTATATTTGTCTTTTTAGTATATCTTATCGGTTTATCGATAAACCGATAACCGAAGAAGACAAAATCGAAATCGAAATCGATAACTCGATAAGGAAAATTTCGAAATCGAAATCGAAATCGATAAACCGATAACAAATAATCGATTCGATTTATCGACAAACTGATTCGAATGCACACCCCTAGGTGATATGTTAGTAACACAATATTATTGTGCTCTCGGCCGTTTCCGGAAACAGCTAGATGTTTTTTGGCAGTCAAGACTGGGAATGCCCATGAGATCCAAGGAGATGGTTGAAGAGATAGAATCTTTAAATTTCTTTTAGGCCTTACAATGTCTCAACGAGGTTAGAGGTTAGGTAATCAAACCTCTCTCCAATTTGTGAGGCCTTTAGATGTTTGAAAAGAAGATAGTATGAAGATACTCATGTGGGAACTCAACCATTGTTAACCACTTCAAAAAGTTCAGTTCTTGTGTCAAGAGAAATAACATCAACTAGGGATTCTCGACAAGAAAAATGGAAGATACACAGAAAGCCCGTTGATGGAAGCCTGACAAAGAAAAAAGACAATGAGGGTTTTTGGGCTACCTCCAATGTTGAACCTGCTCTCTTCAGCAAAGAACAAGTTGAATGCCTGCAAAACAATGTTCAATCAGGTAGCATCTTTGACTACAACCATCTCAACAGGACTTTTCTCCACTTGTCCACAGATGCAGGGAAAGGAAACAAATTACAACACAGTTTGAAATAGCACTCAGGACCCTACTTATCAGAGTCGAGAGATCCCCATTGAGAGACAGTCCTTCTCCAAGAATACAATCTTCTGTCCAACTTCTCAATCATTCTGTCAAGTCTGCATTGACTTATAGTCAGAGGCGGACCTACATGATTACTAGAGGGGTCACCGGAACCCGTTAGCTTCAGCAAAAACTGTGTATATATATTTGTATATACATCAAGGATCCCCTAAATAATTTTGATGTGCCCCCCTCAAACACAGAAGCTCGATTGCTGTGTTGGTTGAGCATGCAGACTGCAGCATTTGTTCCTCCCTCGCAAGATGACCGGGGTTCAAGACCCAGCGCCAACACCAATGCTGCTCTTTTTCTTTTTATTTTTTTCCTCTTTGAATTCAAGTTAGTTCAGTATTCTGTATTTAGTGCTCAACTTGGTTTTCTCTTCTTCATCTTTTCTGAGTTCAAAAATATTTTAGCACTAGTATATATACTGGGTTGTTGTTGTTGTTGTAATACAAGTCAAGAAAATGGCGATACTCAGGAGGGTAGTGTGTACGCAGACCTTACCTCTACCCTAGGGTAGAGAGGCTGTTTCCAATAGACCATCGGCATCCTTCCCTCCAAGAACTCCCCACCTTGCTCTTGGGGTGACTCGAACTCAGAACCTCTTGGTTGGAAGTGGAGGGTGCTTACCATCAGAGCAACCCACCTTGTCTTGTATTAAAATAAGTAATTCAACAAAATGTCCCCCCAAAAAGAGTAATAGAAAAACTCCAAAACTATTTTTTCTGCCTTCAAAAATCACTTTGGCAAAGTAGCATACCTCCGTCGATTGATCGATGATGATTGAGACTTTGGTTGAACTGCTTAACGAATATTTAGTCTTGATCTTATTTAATTATGCCCGGAACAACCTCTCTACTCCTTCGGGGTAGGGGTAAGGTCTGCGTACAATTGACCCTCCCCATTCGGTGGGATTTTACTGGGTTGTTGTTGATCTTAATTGACTAAGTTTTTGATATTTTAAAATATCATTTTGATCGCTGACTCATAAATATTAAGTTTTCAAGGAGTTAGCACGCTAAATTTTGTCGCTACTAGCTGATATAAATATGTTAAAGATAGGGTGCCCCCGTTGTGCTCAAATTCTGGGTCGTCTCTGCTTATAGTTGGCCCCAAATGGTATGTAAAAGGAACATTTCCAATCTTGCAACCCTACATAGTAGCTAGCTGCTGTATTTCTTTAACTTCACCAATCAAATGTATGTTATTTTTGGATAAATTTCTGTGAAGACCAACCAACACTTCGGAGTGCAGAGACAATTGTGTAAGGAAGGACTGAGCTGTTAACCAATGTTGTCATTATCTTGTGCAAACATTGAGATGGCTCAAAAAAGTTGCAAATTCTATTGACAGACAAGATCTTGTAAGGAAGTATTTAATTATTCTTTACCTGTCTTAGATGAACATATAAGAAGCTCCTGTTTTAATCTTCTATATTATTTTCTCAAACAAGAGAAATACATGTGAATAAATGAACTAAATCTGATAAAAAAGCAAAAAGATATCCTTTTTGGTCTATTCCTTTTGAGTATGTTCTTTCATTATCTCGACAAAGTACACATAATACCCCCTATTAAAGAATGTTATCATCTATCTTCTTACAGTCCTCTATGTTTAAGAAATACCCCCTTTTAGAATAAGCTCCAAAAGCTTAGTGTACATGCAAACCTAGATAAGGAGTCAAAGCACAACAGATAAAAAGATTAGCATAATCACTATAGCGCAAAACTAATATTATTACTTCTTCTGAGAACAAGAAAATCTGGTCACTGGTCAACATTGTGCAAAAAAAATTTTGTTGCAGAACCACAAAGCACAAATTACATTCCAAATGAATCAGCATTAGTGAAGTGGGTAAAGTTAAGAAACTTACATTAAGTTTGTCCTTCCGCTCATTGAGTAGCTTAGCAGCCCCAAGAAGCATCGTCGTGTGGGCATCATGTCCACATCCATGCATTTTGCCAGCAACTTTGCTCTTATGATCCCATTCAACAAGCTCCTATGGTTATATGCACTCGAGAATAATGTTAGAGACATTCCATAACTACGGCACACTATTAAGAATCTTTCTTTCGAACTCCACCTATATAAGCTTCACAAAGCATAGCCAGTAGCAAATTCAAATAAAGTTGGAGGATTGTGCTAGGTTAATGACCAGTGTGTAAATAATTTAAACTATATTGAATCCTCTCAATTAGATACAAGATGATTCATATAACTAGGGGCAGAGCAACCTTGTCCAAGGGGAGTCAACTGACACCCTTTGGGCCCAAAATTACACTGGGTAAATAGGTCAATTGTTTTTCTTATGTATATTATATATACACTATATATTGAATCTCCGTAGCTTTCTTAAGATTCACGATTGAGGTATAATTGATTGATTGTTAAAAAGGGAAAATTGTGTGTAGAAAAAGAAGGTGGCTAAGGATTTGGGAGGAACCTGGAGAGGAAGGGCATCCATATCAGCTCGTAAAGCAACTACAGGAGGAGAACCGCTGCCAATTTGAGCAACAACACCAGTTTTGGCAAAAGGGTATTCATAATAAATGCCGAGTTTATCGAGTTCAGTACGAATGAGAGCACTGGTGTTATATTCTTGGAATTTGAGTTCTGGATATTCATGAATTTTCCTTCTTATGGATAGTAACCAATCTTTATCTTCTCTTGCTGAGCCCAGTAACTGCTTACCATATTCTTGATCAAAGTAGCTACCTTGAATGGAATGTAAGAGGATGAAGCACAAAAGCGACAAACGTAAAAAAAAAAAAAG
>ML255020.1:29135-93822 GCA_005239495.1 Nicotiana undulata
GGGGGGGGGGGGAGGAATGAGAACATGTTGCTATTTTTTGGTAAAATTCCATTCGCGATCAAACTATTTACAACTGGAGTAGCAATCTCTGTAGCATACCTGAAGATTACTGGGGTACAATAGATCATTTTCTTGAGCTATTGGGTGTTTGACACTTTGACTCGGGGGTACTTATGTGATTTTGTCGCTGTTTTCAATGATAAAATGAAAAGGTTGCAAAGCTCCTTTTATTCTCTACTTCAGGGACCTCCTATTTTGTCATTTTAAACAAAGAAGAGAAAATGATCTTTTTTTGCTCACTTCTAATCTGAATAAAAGAAATTGTATTTATTCCATTCCAAATTCCAATCAATGAGCAACACGGTTATGAGAGAAAAATTGGCAACTAGTTTCTCCTTTCTGTCAAAATTTGGATTAACTTTTGTGACGGCAACGACCCAGGTTGAAGTATAGCTCGACCAGCGATTAGAAGTCAGCGGTCCTAGTTCAGACGAAGTCGAGCAGGAAGTTCTAGTGACGACAGCCCAGGTTTAAATTACGGACGAGGAATATTCCTCCCTTGTACTTTCTAGGGTTACATAAAGGATGTCTCCTATATATAGAATAGGAGGGGAAGAAAAAAGGCATCGGTAAATCTCGGAAAAGAATACTTTGTGTTGTTGACTATCTAAAGACATACACACCTTGTCTTATCTATTGATTCCAAAGTTAAGAATCACCTTTCTATACCCTATATCCAAGAACACTAAAGTTCTTTTACATTGTCTATCATTCGCTCAGCCGACAAACAAGATTGTTGGTATTTGATACGTAATATTTGGACGTGTAACCACCCATTATTACATTTATTTCCATTGCATGTATTTATTTCATATCTTTACATATTTATTCATTTTGTCAATCATTGTTAATCTTCTCGTTCAACATTTATTGCAGCATTCTTATATTTTTACTCCATTCAAGAACTCGCATTTTCCTAGATCTAATAGTTATTGAGTCTAGCTAGGATTAGCCCGACGTTTAAATCTAACAAACTTCATATCAAGTGTGTTATCATATTTTTGGTAAAATAATTTGGCGCCATCTGTGGGGATTTTCTAGTTAAAACATGTAGTTTATGTTAGATCTAGCAAAAAAAGGGGGGAGTAACAATGCATACACGCACACAGTTGTTTCTTCCTATCTGCATAAACTAATAATGGCAGGAAAGAGAGAAGAAAGGTTGAAAGCCATGGCAGACGTCACTGCTAATCTCATGAACGTCATTAATGAGGAAGATGGCGGGGGAGAATTGAACACCACACCCGGCATCACGACGGAGCAAGGCGGTTCACCTCTCCATGAAAGTGTAACAGTCATTCGAGAAAGAGGTGCTTCCACGTCAACAATTGAAGAAGCACCACCAACGGTGAAAAGACTGTTGGAAGCATGGTTGACACACACTGAATGAGTTCCTCGACAAGCCCATCCTGGCAACGGCTCAGAATACCACACCAGCAGAGACGACCACCAACGAACAACTAACCCTCTGCCCAACAGGTGACACTAACTTTACAGTTAATGCAGATAACGACGCACTCACATCTATCTTGAGGAAGATGGAGGAGATGGAAAAGAAAATAAGGCACTACGAGATCAGATGAAAGAACACCAAGATAGGGTCGACAAAATACTCGGCGCCCCAAAACTCCTACCCAAGCGGGACGTAGGTCGGTTCGTAGAGCAACTATACCGTGAAGAAGCTGCACCACACTCCATCCCTAAAACATTCAAGATGCCGCCGTACTTGAGAATATATGACGGTACCACGACCTTGAAGACCACATAGTCCAATACGTCACAGCGGTAAAAGGTAATGACTTGTCAAAGGAGAGGTGTCGTCTTTGCTTCTCAAGAAGTTCGGCGAAACCCTAATTGGGGGAGCCCTAACATGGTATTCACAGCTACCAGCGCGATCTATCATGACATTCGAAGAAATGGCCGACAAGTTCGTAACCACCCACGTTGGAGCCAAAAAGGCCGAGGTCAGGGTGAGCGACATATTCGCCGTAAGGCAGTCGCTCGGCGGGGACTCGAAGATTTCCTCGGCCGGTTCAACAGAGTCAGGATGAGTTTACCAAAGTATCAGAAGGCATGGTCGTAGCCGCCTTCCAAAATGGGTCGAGGGCAACTAGAAAGTTGTTAAGCAGGCTCATGAAATACCCTCCAACTACCTGGGAAGAAATCCACAACGCCTACTATGCCGAGGTCAGAGCGGGCGAGGACGACCTCAACGGCCCGACTCAACAATTAACATCAGTCCACTCGGAGTCTAGGCGAGACCGCCGGAATGACGCCAGGAGAGATCACCCAGGTACACGCCCTAACCGGGATCGACACCAACCATATGTCAGAACAGCAATTCCACCACCACCTCGCCACATGGAAGGGTCGTCAAGTCCAAACGCAGGGACTCTACGGAACGACAAAAATATGTCTCCGCCTATATCCACTCACAATTTTTGTGTCTCTCCTTCAGAAATAGTGTACGCATTGGAGAAACTAGGGCCAAAGGTGAAGTGGCCATAGAAGATGAAGTCGGACCCAAACACTAGAAAATCGAACGCCCTCTCCGAGTTCCACCGGGAACAAGGACACAGAACAGAGGAATGCATAGCCTCACGACAAGAAGTGTTAAATATGCTCAACCAGGGACACCTAAAGGAACTGATGAGCGACCGAGGGAGAGACAACTTCGGCAAAGGACGGGAACAACACCAAGGAACTCCAAAACCACTCTCCCCCGCTCTCACTATCCAAATGATCATCGACGAAAGCAACGAGGTCGCGGTCAACCATGTAAAGTTCACCACCACGTGATTGACAGGTAAAGATAGTGTGTTTTCAATCACACTATCCAAATAACCGTGATTGACCGCTTCAGTTTAAAGACAGTATCATACTCGATAAGCGATCAATCACGCTTAAAGACAGTATCATATTCGATAAGTCGGATACCCACTGTTTGACTTTCCCTCACTTTGATGCTCTTGTTATTACTTTACGAATCTTAGACACTGACGTAAGAAGGATAATGGCCGACTATGGCAGTGATGCTTGTATTATCCACCCTCGAGTGCTCGCTCATATGAGACTTGAGGATAAGATAATACCTCGCTGCATAATACTGACAAGGTTTAATAATGCAATTGAACGAACTTCAGGAGAAATAACGCTACCCGTCTTAGCCGGAGGCATCACGTTGGAAACAACGTTCCACATCATGAACCAGGACACTGCTTATAACGCCAACATAGGGCGACCCTGGATACACGGTATGAGGGCCATTCCATCCAGCCTTTACCAGGTGATAAAATTCCCAACCTCATGGGGAATATTCAGCATCAGAGTCGAGCAGCGCACGTCACAGGAATGCTACTGCATCGCCTAAACCCTAAACCCTATACCCTAAACCCTAAACCCTATACCCAACAATTGAAAGGAACAAACTGAGAAGCATAGCAATTACCAAAGTCGGGAGCAAGACCCGACGACCGAGACGATGTCATCAAAGACCACGACGTCGTAGAGGCCGCGGGATCAATAGTAGAAGTACTCGACCTGGTCCAGCTAGACAAAAACAATAGCAACAAAAAGGCCTACATCGGCACTAAACTCTTCGAACCAGGTAAGTATCATAATTTTTTAGCTGACAATGCAGACCTATTTGGTTTCTCCCATGCAGATATGCCAGGTATCCCAAAAGATATCGCCACGCACAAATTAAACGTGGATCCGCTCTACCCCCCAGTGTGCCAAATAAGGAGAAAATTCAATGTCGCAATCAACGAAGCAGTCCGCGAAGAGGTAGAGAAACTACTGGCCAAGGGTTCCATCAGAGAATCAAAGTACCCCCAGTGGGTCGCCAATGTGGTCATGGTGAAAAAGAAGAACGGGAAATGGCGCATGTGCGTCGACTTCACAGACCTGAACAAAGCATGCCCGAAAGACTCCTTCCCGCTGCCACACATCGACAGCTCATTAATGCGATGGTCGGACATGAGTTATTGAGTTTATTAGATGCATACTCAGGATATAACCAGATTCTCATGGAAGAGGAAGATCAGGAGAAAATGACTTTCATAACCCATCAAGGGACTTACTATTATCGAGTCATGCCTTTCGGACTAAAGAACGCATGGGAAACTTATCAAAGGCTGGTCACCAAGATGTTCAAAGATCAACTCGGCAAAACGATGGAAGTTTACATAGTTGATATGCTAGTCAAATCCAAAAGGAAGGAAGATCATATCGACCATCTGAAAGAGGCCTTCAACATACTGAGGCAATATGGCATGAAACTGAATCCGGAGAAATGCGCCTTCGGCGTGACCTCAGGAAAGTTCCCCGGCTTCTTAGTGTCGCAAAGAGGCATAGAACTCAAACCCGACCAGATCAAAGTTATCGAAGGGATACTCGAGCTATTGACCAACAAGAAACAGGTACAAAAACTCATCGGCCGTATAGTTGCACTGTCGAGGTTTATATCACGGTCATCGGACACATGCCACAAGTTCTTCAACATTCTCAAAAAAGACCATGGGCTCGAGTGGAACTCGAAATGCGTCGAGGCCTTGAAAGAGCTGAAAGCATATTTGTCCTCACCCCCACTGCTTGCAAAAACCGAAATCAGTGAGCGCCTCTTGGTGTACTTGGTTGTATCAGAAGTAGCGGTAAATGCAGTACTCGTCCGTGAAAACAAAGGTACGCAATCACCAATCTATTACATTAGTAAAACTTTAGTAAAACTCTGGTCGACGCTAAAACGAGGTACCCACACCTCGAGAAGCTAGCCCTGGCACTGATAGCGGCTTCGCGAAAGCTCAGACCATACTTCCAGTGCCACCCTATATCGGCCGCTACGACCTTCCCCCTTAGAATCATCCTACATAAACCTGAACTATCGGGGAGATTGGCCAAGTGGGCCATCGAACTAAGCGAGCACGATTTCACATATCAGCCGCGAACGGCGATAAAGTAGCAAGTATTAGCGGACTTCGTCGCCGACTTCAGCGCTAAGATAACACCTGAAGTCGAACAAGAAGTCTTTCATAACGAATCCCTTCTACCTGACCTATGGGTCCTACATACCGACGGAGCCTCTAATGCGTCGGGATCGAGACTAGGAGTTGTGCTCGAGGTCCTGACGGGCGAAGTAATCCGCCAATCTATACGATGCCTAGATATGACTAACAACGAGGCCGAGTATGAGGCCGTCATTGCAAGACTTAAACTAGCCCTCAAATACGGGGCCCGATGAATCATACTCCGGTGCGACTCACAACTTGTGGTCAACCAAGTGACAGGGTGTTGACCCAAGTCACTGCATAGTTTTGAAGATTGACAAATGTCTGACCAGTTGAACCAGGTCCATCAGAGCACACATTCTTGAACTGAATAGCTGGCACATGAACCGTATATGCATAGGAGATATTTGTGATTGTGAAGTATCAATGAACCAAGAGATTGTATCCTAATGCGAAAAGGTTGCAAAGAGGATAGAAGTTGAATTCAGCAAGGAAAGTAACAAAGGAAGGAAGTTGAGTTTGATACGAACTCTTTCATCCAGGAAGAGTTGGACTAGAACTGAACGACAAACTCAACAACTGAATCTATAAATATTAGAAGTATTTCTGCTAGAATTATCGACGCACAAGTACTGAAGTGAATCAAGATCTGAAAGCAAAATTCCCAGAGTTATTTTGCAAGCAGAATTAGTGTGAGATACAAAGGCTACAGATCGGCTAGAAGATTCAGTTTCATCATTTGTGTATTGAGTCTAGTTGAATGTAGTAGGAGTATTAACATTGTATCTTTTCATCTTTCTTAGAAGCAATTGTAATAGGTACACATTGTTCAAGTTAGAGTTAACTTGAAGCTTGTAGAAATTAGCTAGAGGCTAGTTGATACAAAGGGATTAGAGTTAGTCCTAGGATTACAAAAGAGTTTATTTTGTAAGTCCGTTTGGCTCAGAGTTTTTAGTGAAGAGTTTGAGCAAATCCTACTGAGGAGTAAGTCGTGGTTTTTTCACCTTTTCAGCCAGGTGTTTTCCACGTAAAAATCTCTGTGTTTTTACTTTACTGCTTTTTTTATTCCGCACCAGTAGAAGTTGGAACACAAAAAAGAACCAGGTTCTTCTTGTGAGACAACGCTCGAAAAATTGGATACCACACATTTAACCTATATTCTTGTATGGTATTGACGTCTAAAAACATCAATTGATATTAGAGCAGGTTATCCTTGAAAAGGCTAACACCTTGGAAAAGATCAAAATGAGTGCACCACCTGGGAACTGGGAAGGTCAATCAACTGCAAGGCCACCACTTTTCAATGGCCAGTACTACTCTTGGTGGAAGAATAGGATGAAGGGCCACCTGATTGGAGAAGACTATGAACTCTGGGACATAGTCACTGATGGACCTCTAGCTACAATAAAGAAGACTGTTGAAGGCTTAGATGTACCAAAGACTAGGGTTGATTGCACTGCTAAAGATCTGAAGAAATGGGAGAAGAATGCTAAGGCCAAGAAGTGTCTAGTTTGTGGATTAGGTCCAGATGAATACAACAGAATCCAAAGTTGCACCACAGACAAAGAAATCTGGGATACTCTACAAGTAGCCCATGAAGGAACACCTCAGGTAAAGAGGTCTAAAGGTACTCTACTATACTCTCAGTATGAAAATTACACCATGAAAGGAGAGACTATCCAAGAGATGTACACAAGGTTCACAACCTTGACTAATGAACTGAAGTCTCTTGGAAGAGTCATCCTGGAAGAGGACAGGGTTGAGAAGATCCTGACAAGGGTCTTTCCAATTTCCTGGGAAAGCAAAATCACTACTATCTAGGAATCAAAAAATATGGAAACCCTGAGATTGGATGAGCTGATTGGAAACCTCATTGCCTATGAACTCAGAAGGCAGACAATGAATATGGATAGTCCAAAGAAGGAGAGGAGTCTAGCACTGAGAATCACTGAGGGAGCAGATCTGGAGGAAGATGAGATGGCCATGATTACCAAAGAATTCAGAAACTTTCTCATGAGGAAGAAGGGCATCTCTAGAGGAGGAAACTACAACAAAGCAAAAGCTCCAGAAAGGCCAACCAACAAGGGATGCTACAAATGTGGTAAGACTGACCATCTCATCAAAAATTGTCCTCAGTGGGAAGTAGAATGGAAAAAGTAGAGATATGAAAGAAGGAACAGGAAGAAGGAACTGGTCCAACCCAAGAAAACCACAACTAAGGCTATGGTTGATGCTTGGGGGGAATTTCATATGAGGAATCAGAAGATGGGGAGACTAAAGATCAGGCGCTCATGGCAATTGGAGAATCTGATGAGGAATCACAGGAAGAACCAGAGGTAAGTATCTCCCATCTAAAAACAAAATAAAGTTCCTATCTAAGGAAAAACTCTCTGAGTTGCTACTTGATTTCACAGATGGTTCTGAGGAAACAACCAAAGAGAAGGATCAACTCTCTAAAGAATGTGCAATGCTAAAAGCAAGGTGCATGAACCTGGAAATCAGAGTCAGCGAATCTGAAAAGAAAAACAATGTCTTGTTGACAGGTTCATCCACTTGAGACTGAGATTCTAGAACTAAAATCTGAGAACTTAAAACTGAGATTAGGATCCAGTAAAAAGGTTGTTGATCACTCTCATGTCATGTTAGAAAAAACTTTGGGAAAACTAAAAGATAAAATGTATGCCAAGGATGAACAGATAAGGTCACTTAAAGAAGAGCTTGGCAAAGTCAAACATGAATTAGATAGAACTTGTAAATGGAATAAATCCTCCGATGCCTTGACATGGCTTCAAGAGAATCATAGTAGCAACCGGAGAGGGCTTGGTTTTGGGAGTCTTGCCCAAGTGGGATCCCCAAAGCAAGTATCTCTCTCTTCCTGAAAATAAAATCTGCACCCACTGTGGTAAGATTGGCCACTTCAAAATTGAGTGCACTACAAGAGAGCAGGCCAGTCAAAAAAATGAGAGGTTTGTTAAAAAGAAAATTTTGCTACCAAATTGGGCCAGAAAGAATTTAATTCATCCATTCTATCATAGAAAAGGACCCAAACTAGTTTGGGTTCTTAAAACTAACCCCTGTTTCCTTTTGTAGGTACAAGTGAGAGGAAGCAGCCAAATTTGGTTTTTGGATAGTGGCTGCTCAAAGCATATGAAGGGGAACAAGGAACAGTTCCTTTCACTTGAAAACCTCAAAGGAGGAAATGTCTCATTTGGAAATGGAAAGAAAGGTGAAATTATAGGGGTTGGCAAAGTAGGAACCAGAAGATGAGGAGATTGGACTGGTGAGAAGCAGTGAACACATTGAAGTAGCCATGGAAGATGGAACAGGTGATGGACCAGGTCCAAATACCCCAAGCAACATGACAGGGGGAACTCAACATGTGAATCCTGGCTCTGATCCTGTCCCACAACAACAAAACAACATGGAACTATCCAGAAGTGAACTACTAGTACTCAAACCACACAGATATCAGAGTTCTCACCCTCTGGAGAACATCATAACAGATTTGTCATCCGGAATCAAAACAAGAGCTTCCTTGAAAAATCTGTGTGCGTTTGATGCCTTCCTATCCTTAATCGAACCAAAGAACATTGGTGAAGCCCTACAAGATGCTGATTGGCTAAATGCCATGTAAGAGGAGCTGAATCAATTTGAAAGAAGTCAAGTATGGCACTTGGTACCCAGGCCACTAGACAGATCAGTGATTGACACGAAGTGGGTCTTCAGGAACAAGCTCGATGAGGATGGAACTGTTACAAGAAATAAGGCAAGACTAGTTGTTCAAGGGTATAGTCAAGAAGAAGGAATTGACTATGATGAGACCTTTGCTCCTGTGGCAAGATTGGAGGCAATCAGACTTCTTATAGCATTTGCTGCACATATGGAATTCACTCTCCATCAGATGGATGTTAAGAGTGCCTTTCTCAATGGATATTTGAAGGAAGATGTATTTGTCAAACAACCTCCAGGTTTTGAAAGCAAAGAGTCACCTGATCATGTATATAAACTTGACAAGGCTCTTTATGGTCTCAAACAAGCACCCAGAGCATGGTATGAGCGATTGTCAAAATTCCTGCTGGAACAGGGGTACAAACGAGGCAAAATTGACAGTACTTTGTTCCTAAAGGAAAATGGGAAGGATCTTCTGATTGTGCAAATATATGTTGATGATATCATATTCGGGGCAACTACTGAAAAGCTTAGCAAGGAATTTGCTACACTAATGGGGAGTGAATTTGAAATGAGTATGATGGGTGAGCTAAACTTCTTCTTAGGCTTACAAATCAAGCAAAACCCACATGGAACAATGATTCATCAACAAAAGTATGTGAAAGAACTCCTCAAGAAGTTCAAGATGGAGGATTCAAAGGAAATAGACACCCCCATAGCCACAACTACTAAATTGGATGTGGATGAACCTGGTTCATCCGTTGATCAGAAGGTATACAGAGGAATGATTGGGTCTCTACTGTACCTCACTGCAAGTAGACCTGATATTGTGTTCAGCGTGGGACTGTGTGCTAGGTTTCAGGCAAATCCAAAGGAGTCCCACCTCACTGCAGTAAAAAGAATTTTGAGATATCTGAAAGGCACCACTAATTTGTGTCATTGGTATCATAAAGGTAGTAATTTTGATCTTGTAGGATATGCTGATGCTGATTATGCAGGTTTCCTGGTTGACAGGAAAAGTACTTCAGGCATGGCTCACTTTTTGGGCTCTTGCCTTGTCTCTTGGGCCACCAAGAAACAAAATTCAGTACCATGTCCACTATTGAGGCTGAATATGTGGTTGCAGCCTCATGTTGCGCCCAGTTGCTATGGATCAAGCAACAACTCATGGACTTTGGTACAGATGTAGGATGCATTCCTATTTTCTGTGATAACACTATTAGTATGCCAAAGAACCTGGTTCATCATAAAAGAACTAAGCACATAGATGTTAGGCATCATTTCCTAAGGGATAACTATGAAAAAGGAATGATCTCAATAGAATTTTGTGCTACTGATCATCAAATTGCTGACATATTCACTAAAGCACTGATTAGGGATCATTTTGAGAGAACATGCTTGAATTAGAGATGATTAAGATCACTTAAGTGAAGAACAAAAAAAATGAAAAAAAAATTATTATTTTTTGGCTAGAAAATTCTAATTAGGTACTTAATCAGATTAATCATTGCTCAGTATCATGTCTTTATTGCCATACTCTTTTGCCATGTATTAATATGATTCCCTAGTTGCTAATGATGTTTCTCTATCTTTGTAAATTGAGGCAAATTAAAGATTTTAACAGGATGAACCTGGTTCATCCATGCTGGTTCATCTGACTGACGAGGTACGTTCTCATCTCCATTCATTTATTAAATCAAGTACAGTCATACATGAGCAGGACTCTATCTACTTATGGTTCAACTTCAAATGCTTCGTACTTACCCAAAATTGAACCAGTTTCAAGAAGTCCCATCTCACTTAATTAGCCTAGTTTTACGAGGAAAATAACTGTCTAATCAATGTCAGTCCTATATCGATTAGACTCCCACTTGAGTTAATACTCTGCCGTTGTGATCTCCCTAGCCACATCTTATAAAAAGGATCATCATTACTCTTATCTTCATAAAGTAACCATCAAACCAAGTTCAACTCATTCTACACAAACCAAAACTGATCACTCGTCTTTTCTTCCTAACAACACACAATCATGTCTTCACCACCACCTGCTTCTTCCTCTACTTCATCACCTAATCGTGATTACGATGGAGGAAATTCGGAATCTGAATCTAACTCTCCATCTGTATACAGTTCTCAATCACCAGAAAATTCGTCAACCCCTGAAAACATACCTATTCCTAAACCCAGACCAAACCCTACTCTTGCCCCTAAGAATCGTCGTGTCAAAGTTCTTGCCAGAAAATCTGTTGCTTCTAGGTCTAGGGTCTATTCTTGGAGGAACTTATTGAAGCTGACAAAGGTTCTAAGTCAGGATCATCAAGTGAATCTTTTAAATCAGCCAACGAGGATGAAGCATCTGGTTCAACAAGTTCTGAGAAAGGTAATCCTGAAATCAATTCTGCAATTGCTACTACTGAAAATTGATTCGTCTTGGTGGGGTCTGTTGTTGATATTGAAGTGCCGAATAGGCAGAGGAAAGTAAGAGTTCTTGAGAGGGAGGGTGAAGGAGTTTCAAGGGGATCTTGGGAGGATGGCACCACACTGGCTATTTGTGGTCCCATTCTTGGGAATGTTGGAGATGAAGTCACAGAGTTAGGGGGAAATGTAGTTGAGGAGGCCGCAGCAGGTCTAGCAAGCTTGAGGAAAGGAGAAAATGAACCTGGTTCATCTGGGGACGAGACATTGGCTGAAAGGCTAAAGAAACTGGGGAAAGTCCTATAACCCCAAAAAAAGGAAGACTCAAAAGTCCAAGAAAGCATCTACCCCAGTTTCTCCAAAGAAGAGGAAAGCTAATGTTTCTGCTGATACTCCTGTCCCTAAGGTGCGTGCTACTCGTAATACTGTGAGAGAAGAAGAAGAAAAGTTGGAGAAGGCTCTGCAAGAGAGCAAGAAAAAGAAGGCGGCAAAGGGTAAAGCTAAGATTGGAGAGCCTGTTGAGGCTGTTGTTATTAAGGAGGAGATGTTGGACCTGGTCCAACAAGATGAGGAGATTGCTCCAGTTGTGTTTGGGACACCAAAACAAAGGCTAAGGATTCCTCAAAGAAGTCAGTTGTTGTGTCCGCCGCAACTCCAGGCACTGCCAAAAGGACTGGGTCCAAGGCAAAGAAAATGAAGGTTGTGGAGAAAGATGATGATGCATACTGGAGTGGAGAAGAGGAGAAGTAAGATGATGTGGAGACTGACAGAATCATAATGTTTGTCAAGCGAACAATCTTGAAGGGCAAATTGTTCAAAGATCTAGAGGAGCCTGGAATGAGATACCTGCAGCACACTCTAGACGTGCGGGGATGGAAGGACATGGTCCTTCGCATGGAAGGCTGGCTGGCAAGGGCTGAATTGGTGGAATTCATGGGAAATGCCATTGTCAAAGATGGCAGGGTCACCTCTATGGTCAAAGGAGTTCAAGTTTCCTTTGATGCTAAAGAACTGGGTGAAATTCTAAACATACCAGCTGAGTGCTATGAGGACTACACAAGGCAGAGATGGCCTTGTCTAGATGGGATGACCTCAGCAATCAACATCACCAGATTCTTCTGTGACAATGAGAGGGAGATTGAACCCAGGCCGGTCTACAAAAGTGAAATGAAGCCAGAGCACAAGTTGTTCTTTGAGTTTGTCATCAAAGTCTTGTTTCCCAGACAAGAAAGAAGGCACATAGCCAACTATATGGATCTGACTCTGATGGAGTGTTTGTACAGGGGAAAGCAAATCAATTGGCCGGCTTTCATCATCCAACTCTTGGACAGATTTGTGAATGGAACCAAAGCACATGCAATCCCATATGGATTCATTCTGACAGTTGTGCTTGCACATTTTGGGGTTCATGCGAAGAAGGCTGAAATGGCGACTACCAAGGATTATTTTGGGAAGGAGACTTTGATGACATGTGATTACATTGTCAGTCAACAGCAAAGTCAGAACTCTAGTGCAGGAAAGCGAGATCAAGGATATGGAGATCCTTCGTTTGAAATATAGTGTGATTGAGGTTGAAGCTGAGCGGGATGCTTTCAGGGCTGAATTAGCAAAAGAGAAGGAAAAGAACGAGGGTGTTCTTCAGCAGATGCTTTCTCTTCTACAATCCAAGACCACAACCTCCTCTGCATCTTCCCATCCTTAGGCTGTCCAAAGCTACCCATACCCCTTCAGTGCCCAGTTTGCGACTTGTTTCTGTCTTTTTGGACTTGTTTCTGTTTTTTTAATTTTGTTTTGCTCATGGTTTTTGGTTATTTTGTTTTTAATTGCTTGGTGTTTGATGTTCGTTTCTAATCAATGAATTTTGCTGTTTAGTTATTGACTTGTCTCAATTTCTTATTTAGCTTACATTTATTGGTTTCTTGTGTTGATTAATCATGCTTTGCACCTGCAGTTGCCTCAAATAGCCATGAGTAATAATTAATAATTCTGGTAAGAGTATTATTTTGCAACTTTTCGATGATGCCAAAAGGGGGAAGCTATGTGATATTTATAATCTAATGAACCTGGTTTCTCTATAATTAATGCTTAAAATCGTACAAAGTATTTGAAGTGTATACAGGATTAAGCACAGAGTTTGTCATCATCACAAAGGGGGAATTTGTTGACCCAAGTCACTGCATAGTTTTGAAGATTGACAAATGTCTGACCAGTTGAACCAGGTCCATTAGAGCACACATTCTTGAACTGAATAGCTGGCATATGAACCGTATATGCATAGGAGATATTTGTGATTGTGAAGTATCAATGAACCAAGAGATTGTCTCCTAATGCGAAAAGGTTGCAAACTGATGAGAGGATAGAAGTTGAATTCAGCAAGGAAAGTAACAAAGGAAGGGAGTTGAGTTTGATACGAACTCTTTCATCCAGGAAGAGTTGGACTAGAACTGAATGACAAACTCAACAACTGAATCAATAAATATTCGTAGTATTTCTGCTGGAATTCTCGACACACAGGTACTGAAGTGAATCAAGATCTGAAAGCAAAATTCCCAGAGTTATTTTGCAAGCAGAATTAGTGTGCGATACAAAGGCTACATATCAACTAGAAGAATCAGTTTCATCGTTTGTGTATTGAGTCTAGTTGATTGTAGTAGGAATTTTAACATTGTATTTTTTCAGCTTTCTTTGAAGCAATTGTAATAGGTACACATTGTTCAAGTTAGAGTTAACTTGAAGCTTGTAGAAATTTAGCTAGAGGCTAGTTGATACAAAGGAATTAGAGTTAGTCCTAGGATTACAAAAGAGTTTATTTTGTAAGTCCGTTTTGGCTCAGAGTTTCTAGTGAAGAGTTTGAGAAAATACTACTGAGGAGTAAGTCGTGGTTTTTTCACCTTTTGAGCCAGGTGTTTTCCACGTAAAAATCTCTGTGTTCTTACTTTTCTGCCTTTATTATTCCACACCAGTAGAAGTTGGAACACAAAGAAGAACCAAGTTCTTCTTGTGAGACAACACTTGAAAAATTGGGTACCACACATTTAACCTATATTCTTGTGTGGTATTGACGTCTAAAATATCATAGGGGCTTATCAGATCAAGGATCCAAGACTACAAAAGTACCAAACCGTAATTCACAAACTACTGGCAGGATTCGATGAATGCCAGTTCGACCAAACACCCAAAGCCCAAAATATCGAAGCAGATGGCCTCGCCAAACTAGCAGCGGCGACCAAAAGCATAAATGAAAGGGGAAACATCGTCATATTGCTCCACTCTTCACTAGACCAGCTTGAGGTACACTCTATAAACCTAACTTGGGATTGGCGCAGTGGTATTATAACCTACTTGCAGGAGGGAACACTCCCGGCAGACAAACAAAAGCAAGAAAACTCCGAATGCAGGCAGCAAGATACAACATCATTGATAACGACATGTATAAAAGGACGTTCGGCGGACCTCTGGCAAAATGCTTAGGACCCAACCAAACCAGAAAAGTACTCGAGGAAGTACATGAAGGTCATTGCGGCACTCATATCGAAAATCGATCACTCATCAGGTGTCTCATATAGGCTGGCTACTATTGGCTTACCATGAAAAAAAAAGCTGCCGACTTCGTCAGAAAGTGCGAACAGTGTCAGAAATTTGCCCCCATGATACACCAAGTAGGCGAACATCTCCATTCAGTTATGTCACCCTGGCCATTCATCAAATGGGGAATGGACATCGTAGGGTCGCTCCCAGCCGGACGAGGTAATGTGCGTTTCCTTTAATTTTGACTGACTACTTCTCTAAATGGGTGGAAGAAGGTGCCTTCGCTCAAATACGCGAACAAGAAGTCATCACATTCATATGGAGGAACATAATATGCCGCTTAGGAATTCCGAAGGAAATCAGTTGTGATAACGATCCCCCATTCACCAACAAAAAGACCGTCAAGTTCTTCGAAACATGGCACAGCAAACGCATACTCTCCACACCGTATCACCCCGCCGCAAATGGCCAGGTCGATTCCTCCAACAAGACCATACTAAAACATCATGAAAAAGAAATTAGAAGACGCCAAGGGACTGTGGCCAGAAGTGCTACCAGATGTGTTACGGGCATATCACACCACGCCAAAAACAAGCACAGGAGAAACTCCATATTCCTAAGTCTATGGTACAGACGCGGTCATACCCGTCGAGGTCAGAGAGCCAAGCCTAAGATACTCCAGCGAAAGCGGACCAAACAATGATGAGAGCAAAAGACAAGATCTCGACGGTATAGAGGAGCGACGAGACGTGGCATACATAAGGATGGTCACCCAAAAACAAAGAGTAGATACTACAACAAAAAGTTGAAGGTCCGACCACTTAAAGTCGGCGACTACGTTCTCAAAGCTACAACACAAATGAGCAGAGATCACCGCAGCAGTCAACAAAGGGCCATTCCAGTTAGAAACAATGGAAGGAAAAGTGTTGCCCAACAACTAGAACATCGCTCACCTCAAGTACTTCAACTTCTAAAAACAGATGCCCTCTAAGTCGTACTATATTTCCCTTATTCGGGTTTTATCCCCATGTGGGTTTTACCGGGAAGATTTTTAATGAGGCGATGAGGGGGGCGCCTCGAAGTTCAAAGGAACTTGTTCACTGCTCTGCCTAAAGCCCACTCAAGCCGGATCAATGAAGGGACTAGGTAGAGAGAACTTCTCAAATGTATGCAAAAGAGTATGGCATTCTCCTGTACACTCCCTAATAAAGTGAATAAACAAAGCAACAAGCAACTTTTTCTTTGAACAACTCCAAAACTGCTCCACTCCACACACATTGGACCTCTCTTGAATTAATCACATTCGACTTTGAATACTTACATTCGATTTTGAGTCGTCCATATTCGACCTCTTTCGAATATTTACATTCGACTTCGAATACTTACAATTCTATTTCGAGTCGGCCACATTCGACCTCGCTCGAAATAATCACATTCGGCTTCGAATACTTACATTCGATTCCGAGTCGGCCACATTCGACCTCGTCCGAATACTTACATTCAATTTCGAGTCGTCCATATTCAACCTCGTTCGAATATTTACATTCGACTTCGAATACTTGCATTCGATTTCGAGTCGGCCACATTCGACCTCGCTCGAATTAATCACATTCGACTTCGAATACTTATATTTGATTTTGAGTCGGCCACATTCGACCTCGCTCGAATTAATCACATTCGACTTCGAATACTTACATTCGATTTCGAGTCAGTCATATTCGACCTCGTTCAAATATTTACATTCGACTTTGAATACTTACATTCGATTTCGAGTCAGCCATATTCGACCTCGTTCGAATATTTACATTCGATTTCGAATACTTACATTCGACTTCGAATACTTGCATTAAATTTCGAACTGACCACACTCGATAAAAAGCAAAAAATGGGCCCCTGAGCCTGCAAGCAAGCTGCCCACAAAAAGTAACATCATTACAGAAAGGCAGGAAACAAGGAAACAAAGCACGCAACAAAAGACAACCATTATATTACAAACCAACCAGGTTACAAAAGCTCGCGTTCTTTTACAAGCAGGCCCCGAATACGCCCTCACAAGAGCAAAAACAAAAGAGCACCACAAATTCTAAGTATAAAGCACTAAGTCGCATCATCCCACCCCCCCCCCCCCCCCCCCCCCCCCCCGGCATACTCGTCGTCATACCAGGGATCGGGAGCAAGCCCATCTACTGCATCGTCGTCATCATCGCCATCACTCCCACCAGCCAAGTCAGGAGCGTAGCCACAAGCCTCGCCAGTCGCCCGCACTTTACCATGAACATCGGCAAGCTCCTACTCGGACACCCTTCCCGTGGTCCTTAGTGACCTGAATATGTCTAATTAAGCCTAGGCATGGACCCACATTTCATAAAGTTCCCGTGGTACGCTCGTCTCGGTATAAGCTTGAGGAACCGACGGACGGACTAGTTGCTCCTTTTCAGCCCTCAAAGCCACCACCTGCTCGTTCTAGCTCACTAACTCAGCTTCCAGATCTCTAATCTGCTCCTCCAACCTTGCAACTCTACACATCGAAGTCTCTGCTTCGCTAGCTCGTTCTAGCCGGCAAGCACGCCGAGTCCCAGCCAAGGCCGCCGCCTCCGCCAACGAGGTTGTCTTAACCTGTTTCGCCACCTCCAGCTCCGCCTTTAGGACGACCACCTTCGCCTGAAGATCCAAGTTCTCAGCCATTACCCCTTTTCCGAGTTCGAGCTCATCTTCCTTGGCTTTCAATGCCTCTTCCAGCTCGCTACATCGGCTGATAGCCCTCAGTATCCCCTCGTCCTTCTCTTTCAGCTCATCATTCTTCCTCTTAATCTCGTCACGCAGTCCTTGGAACTACCCATCCTGACCAACACTCAGAACCACCTTCCGATATTTGGAGCGGTACTCCTTGTACTTAGACTCCATCCTCCCATATTGAATCACCCTCTCCTCTTCTCGGCGGTCACGCTCGATGTCCAGGATGAGAGTCTGACAAATGAAAGGAATCAACTCAGATAGCAATATCAATAAAGCATACTGACATAATTAGAGTACTCACCCGCAAGGCCATCCTGGATATACCACGAGAAAGATCGGCATCCCTCAGCGTCTGCAGGGTCCCATTTTCAACCTCGGAACACAGGGGAGCGAACGACGGCGCCACATGCTCGGGATCAACCAGGAGGTTGAAATCCGCAGGTATGATTATGTGGTGATTTGGACCCTCCGTCCTTATCTCCACACGAGTCCTCCTTTCTATAAAGGCCCTCGCCTTGTCGGCATCAATATCGGAACCTGAGTCTGCCTCCCCCATACTAGGATCACCATGCCGTTTCGACCCCGACGGAGAATGATCACCTAACATCTGTGCAAACTCCATATCACCGCAGGATCCCGTCCTAGGAGGTCTCTCCCCGGTGACGTGTTAGGGCGCAATACCGGTCGCCATGGTCAAGACGCCCTATGACCTCGCCCTTTGGACCGGAACCCCTTCTGACCCTTCCACGGCCACGACTTTACCCATCTCTACCCTTCGCCTCTTTCGCGACGATGTTTCTTCTTCATGTGAAGGTTCACCGGTGAGTAAAAGGACTTGCTGGGATGGAATGCTGCCCGAGGCGTCCGTATATGACGGAACGGATCCCTCTGTTCGTTGAACCCCAGCCCTACTCCTCGCAGATTCGACTAGAGTAAACTCTCTTGCAATTGAGGCAGCCATTTGGCGGAAGGCGAGGGCAGGCGCGTTTGCTTTCTTAGAGGCCCGCCGACCTAACACAAACACGTGTCAGAAGACGTTAAGAAGCTCGACCAAAAACTGGGCAAGTAGAATACTTACGAGGAGGAAGTTTCGGGCCAAAGCGCTTGTGAATGGAAGACTAGTCGCGGATCCCCACGACGTAAGGGAGCACACGAGCCAACCAATCTTCCATGTCCGAAATGACGGGAGGAGACCGATTCACGGCTATGAATAAAACACAAGCAAGTCACAAAGGATAGAAAATGACAAAGCATGGAATAACAAAGGATACAGGACGACACTTACATTGATAGTTCCATTTTTCGGGAAACCCCGTCGGGTCCGCCACTAACTGATCAGTTCAGACGGAAAAGTACTTACGCCAGAATAAACGACTCGCCTTGTCGTCCATCCCAGCCACCCATCCCTTCGTCCCACGATTTCTCAAGTGTATCATGGTACCACGAAGAAAGGTCGGTGAGAATAAATGCAACAGGTGGCGAAGGTCGACTCTGCAGCCAGCTAACTCCGCGTACTTGGTTAACATTACAAAATCTTGTAACAGTAAGGGGAGAGCTTCATTGGATAGACACTGTAAAAATGGCAAAATTCTTCGGTTAGTTTGGGAAGTGGGAACGTATAACCAATGGTGAGCGGATAGGCATAAAAGGCACAGAGTCCGGGGTGATGGACCTGAACTGTGTCACCCCCGGCCGCGACCATCTCTATGTAAGGAGGGATGTGATATTTGGCTCGCAGTTCCGCCAACTCATCCTCCCCCGTTTCAGAGAGTTCAAGCTCAGGGGCGAGGCCAGGCCTCCTGGGGAAGTCATTCCTAATTAAGGGATTCTTCGGAATCACCTCATCTACTGAAGTCCTAGCATATGTCAACTACCCAACTACGACCAAATTTTCTTCATAAGGGACGCCGAATTGTCTGCTCACCAAGGATGAGGTGCCCACGCCCTTGATAAGCGGAGGGGCTAACTGTATTGGTCAAAATTTGGATCAGCTTTTGTGATGGCAACGGCTGAGGCCGAAGCGTAGCTCGACCAGCGATTAGAAGCCAACAGTCCTAGTTCAGACGAAGTCGAGCAGGAAGTTCTAGTGATGACATCCCAGGTTTAAATTACAGACGGGGAATATTCTAACAGAATATTTCCTCCTTTGTACTTTCTAGGGTTACTTAGAGGATGTCTCCTATATATAGAACAGGAGGGAAAGAAAAAAAGGCATCGGTAAATCTCGGAAAAGAATACTTTGTGTTGTTGACTATCTAAAGACATACACACCTTGTCTTATCTATTAATTCCAAAGTTAAGAATCACCTTTCTATACCCTAGATCCAAGAACACTGAAGTTCTCTTACATTGTCTATCATTCGCTCAGCCAACAAACAAGATTGTTGGTATTTGATACGTAATATCCGGACGTGTAACCACATATTATTACATTTATTGCCATTGCATGCATTTATTTCATATCTTTACACATTTATTCAATGCCAATCATTGTTAATCTTCTCGTTCAGCATTTATTGCAGCATTCTTATATTTTACTCTATTCAAGAACCCGTATTTTCCTAGATCTAATAGTTATTAAGTCTAGCTAGGATTAACCCGACGTTTAAATCTAACAAACTTCATATCAAGTGTGTTATCATATTTTTGGTAAAACAATTTCAGTTTTGGAATGTTTTTAAATTCGATCCCTAGTCCACTCGGTAAATGATTTTTGTTACAGTTATGACTAATGCATAACGTGCCCTTGTCTGGTATGTCCCCAGTCCCATCACACTTGTTAAGTGCTGTTGAGGATTACTCAATGATTACCATAAGAATTACTCAAGTGAAGCTAGGAGCATGAGGGCGAAAGGTAAAACTTATCTAATTTTTTTACTTTTAACTTTTTAAAACAATATTTTATATAAATTTAACTCTTTATGTAATCAGAAACTACATAAAAAGTACATTAAGTCATAGTTTTTTAATTAAAATATTTAATATCAGGCTAAAACATTTATAATAAGAGGAAAAAGTTATTTGACTCTTTAAATAAATGATCATGCTATACAAATTTTTGGACAAGATCTCAATTAACTGAATCTCCATACGCCATATGGTACTATTCCGGAAACTAATGTACAAAACGAGCCAGTTGTAAACTATACTACTGTTAACTTACAATCTGTCTCAGCTCGAGCACCACAGCTATAATCACAAGGAGATAAAAATCAATAAGACAGGTAGCGGGTTCATGCTACCGCGAGCACCTCTTATTATCTGGGGAAGCAAACTATCTCAGCTTAAAGCATATCCCCAGAAATCCTAAGAAGACTATGATTACACTTACAGCTACAAGTGCCTTGGATATGTAGAAACTTGATGAAAATGAACTCAATGCTGCCGTCTTTGAAGCTTCATCAACTGGAAAATCACTTGTGTCTTTCGCATTTGCACTCAAATCTTCAGCCACTCGACCATACCCTTTAAATTCTTTGCACATAGTATCTTGTGTCTTATCACTGGAGATAGCAGCTCCAGCAGTAGAACTGTCTTCAATGGAGAATTTATCACTCTGCACATGCCAATTATAATACATTTTAATGTTGTCACCTTTTTTACCCTTTTTTTTTGTGAGGGATTGAGGAACTTACCTCAGACACATATAACAGTCCTTTGTGATTTGCTCCACCCTTATCAGAAACAATAGGCACACAACACCCAACTCTTCCAGCTTGAAGTTTCACTTGGAAACGTATTCTTCTATGAGAAGTTCCTTGCATCCCAGATCCAAACTGCTTGTCATCAGGTTGATTCTGCTTGAGCCGAGTCCTTAGTATTATTCCAGTTCCAAAACCAGAATCACTGCCTACAGTGCTATCAGTGCTAGAGTCTTCAACATTTAGTAAGTCGAGGACCTGCATTCCACCAGAACCAGCAGACAAAGCAGCATCTCCAGGGTAGTCATTGTTAAGGACGTCAAGATTCCCCATCGAGTGATCATTGCCAACATTAGGTGTTGCAAACGGCTCTTCCCCTGTAGTTGCAACAGAATTAACCTCTCTCATAAGTGTGGTCTCCGCAGAATTTCCCCACAGCACCTCGGGTTCAAATAAATCTGTCCCAACCTGGGATAACAAGAGTAGCAGAAGATCAGTTTTCCGAGAAAACAGTGAAATTTTCAAGTAACTGATGTCTTGAGATAACTTGCAATTGCACGTGAAAGAAAGACACCTACAGAGCTCCACTTACTGGTTCTTGCATAACTTGTGCCTTCGACTCACTACACAATCCAGAGTCCTTAACTGGAGACCTTGTTATAGTGTTAATACTGTTTGATGCAAACTGGACTGACCACAATTCCAGGCCAGAATCTTCATAGGAAAGCTCATCAGAGCTGACAAGAACTGAATTGAAAAACTCACTAATATCATGGCTCATCTCATTGATCACAGGAGCATGTAAGTACGAAGATTCAAACTCCACCTGCAACTGTGCATGCAACGGGGAGCAGATCTTCCAATCAAGATGCTGTGGTGAAGTGTCGCAAAAGATTTCCAATAATTTCTCTAACTCGGGATCCGACTAAAATATGTAGCAAAAAAATAAGTAGAATATTAGTTTAATCAATTGTCTGCATGAAAAATTCAATATTTAAAATAAGACAAAAAAATGTAACAAGTCTACTTACTGGTACTGATGTTATGTCCAACATCTGATCTTCAGTATCATCAACGGTGCAACTATCGTCGCGACTTTCAATAGGTAATCTTGTGCCATGTGTTTCGCCTCCAGAGATTTTTGGTGGATTGCTTTTATCACTATCACTTTCCATGATTGGAGATGGAGCCACTGCATCTGATATTTCATTATCAGGTGATTTTCCAACAGCAGGAGAAGAAACAAACTGTTGAACCTCATCCAAGTGTGAACTTTCAACATTTTCATCTTGCTTCAACTCATTCTTCTTAAATAGACGACAAAGCACAAAGGCTCCCTGCACCAGGAAAATGTTTACCACTATGAACCAGGTTACGTGGCTACATCACAAACAGGAATAGAAACATAAGCTAATAATGATTAATGGAGCATCTGATCCGCAGTTGTTGACTGGGACATCTAAACTTTAAGTTGTCTGATTTCTGTTACTAATTCTTTTACAGAAAAGAAACTAGAAGTGCGACTTTTCTTGCAAGAAATGTCAATATCTAATACGACAAAATAGTTGGGATAGCCAGATAGATGATTGTGGATGAGCCAAACACCCAATTATGGCATGCTTCTGACACTATCTTGGCATGCTACTGATGCAAGTAATCCGATTTAACAACCCCCCCCCCCCCCCCCCCCCCCCCCCAGAAAAAAAAAAGAACCAGTTTAGCAATTCAAGTATTGTGATTCATAAATGACATACAAACAGGATTCGCCAAGTCAAAACACATACCATAAACAGAGTTTCTAGTGAACAAACATACAACAAGATATAGCAGAGAAGTCAATATTTAGTACAGCTACTCTTGGAATATATGCGACACTTCAAATATATAATGTAGTTACGATCATGAATATCCATTTTAAGGTTTTAAAAAAAAAGGATTGTAACTATGAATTTATGCCCCTAATATCATCAGCTACCGTAATTCAAAGTTTAATTCATACATGGATTAAGACTTCATAAAACCATATCACAAACAGAATCTTATGTCATAAATAATCCTTCCTTTTTGTTCATCCAATATTTATAATCTAGTTGTTCTTCAATGCACATGCTGATGATGACAAATTTGGTAATTTGGAGCACCATCAATCTGATATTGAACTAGATAACTTGGAAAGGATCCTGGATAAAATAATTTTGAACTCTATCTCACCCTTTCCACCATTATGTGATGCTTGATTGTCATAGATAACATACAATTACCAGAGGACAAGATAGCTTCATCCTCATATAATTACATATCATCGGCCAAGTCTAAGTGCAAGAGGATACATAGGACAGGAATCCTCTTACTGATAGGTCTGACGAGTCAAATAAGAAGGATTGGATAGGTCTGACAAGTCAAAGAGTAGGATCAGATAAAATTATGAATTATAAAAATAACTTATTGTAAATTAATTTTGCCTTATGTAGGAACTGTGATGTCCATACTAATGGAATGTAAAAATTATACTAAATAAGTTGGTACACGCAACATTTTGTGGTTCCCAACAGAAGATAAGAGGACTAACTATAAGTCTATACTTTAACTAGCCTATCATATTACATTCCATTAAAGTAAACACTATTGATTTCATGTCACCTCAAGATGTGATTTCTCTGAGTCAAAGACCGTCAGATATACCACTATACATTCAAGTAGATTAGATTAACCTATAATTTCACATATGGCACAACCAACCTTTTTCAAGCTAAAATAAAATTATCCAAAAACCAAGATACATGAAAAAGAAGTTCAAATTAAAGAGAGATCAGAGATTTCAGTAGCCCCAACCTGTCCAGGGTGTGAACCATCCAATGACTTGTCAGTTGCACGATATTCATGAATCACCCAATTAGTCCTCTTCCCTTCAGGAGCTCGCCCAATGTAGTATACCAAAGTCTTCTTCATCCCAATCTTAGCCCCCTTCTTAGTAACTATATTCCTATCTTTACCAGTAGCTTTCCAGTAGCCTCGTTCTGTTGCTCGGTTCAATCGCTGCCCATTTTGGTACTTCCTATCTATGGGACAGAAGAAGAACCAATCATTGTCCTTCGACTCTACCACAGACAAATCTACAAAAATTTGAAACAATTTATACAATCATGTTCTTTTTTAATCCTATGAACTTCAACGCTACAAAGAGAAAGGGTTTTTTTTGTTGTCCGAGTTTCTGAGCTGTAACTACACAGAAATAAAGTGGGGGTGCAGGGAAAGCTGCACCCTGAATTCCTTTAAATTAAAAAAATACAATAAACATCACCAGAGTATACCACACGGAATCACATTGCTACATACGATATTTAGTAGAACAAAAACCTAATTTTACGCTATCTAGCTTTGTTTATTCATTTCAAGACGTCCTACTGAAAAGAGTCAAAAGCACTCAAAAACAATGCTAAGCACAGTTCTTCCAACCATGAGGAAGAAATTCTTTTTTATTTACATTTAAAAAAATCAAAAGTAGGTCAACAATTGATCAAGAGCCTCAAAGCTGTTAATCAGCATGAGCAAGTCTAAGCTACAATCTTTTTAATCTTGAGAAGATGAGTTAGGAATCAAACTTGTTGGCCAATTCAAATTGCCCCTTTGCCCCATCTAATTGTTACTTTCAAGGGGTAGAATATCGATCAATAAGAAACATAACTCAAACCACTTCGCTGACTAGTTAATGAATAATGGTCACACCCGAAATTCGATTTTTCCATGAATTTGCTGACCAGTAGAACAACAGCACACACAAGAAATAACCCAAAAAAATAAAGAAAAAAGCATTTACGACAAGAAGGGGTGAAAAAGTTGACGAAAATTGACCAGGCAAGTCCGAGGGCTCGAATTTGCAGATATCAACTTCTCGAATGACACCAACTTTGTCGTCACAACCATTGATCTTCAAGCGCAAATAATGATTGACAAGCTCCTCATCCGTGGGCCGAAAACGATATCCAACAGGTAACGTATTCAATGGTGGAACTTCCAACTGTTTGCCCACCGGAAGTACGGCGATCGCATTATCTCCAGCAATTACGGCCATCACCAATATTCAAACTTTAGATAGAAAATCCAAAAAGAAAAAAAAAGTGAAAGACTATTGATTTGAGCTGAATTAGAGAAAAAGAAATACTAAGAAAAGGTTGTTAAATGGGTGATGTAGAGAACCCCCTCTTGACGAATTACAAAAAGATTCCTGGAAAATTCATCATAGACGAATAATAAAGAGGAAACATCATAGAAAGTGACATATGAGTGATGTGACTTTGTGATTTTGTAAGAAACCCAATACCCAAGCAAAGATAAAGAAAGAGACCGCGTTTTAATTCTTGGATTCTGCTGCATATACCGCGTAGAATAGTACGAAAATCACTTTGATTAATATCTTGTGAAACGTATCGAAGAAGATAAAGGGAATGTAAGTCATAGATCCAATGGCATTTGTACACGTAAGCTTGATAATGTCATTCTATGATGTCGTACTATGTTATGTTTACGAACTAATAAAGATAAAAGTAATACCGGACCAATAATTTTCTGAAGTCTATTCGTAATCCAATTCCTCTTGACTAAGATGCTACGCTGCGTATGTTCTAGAAAATTGAAAGCTTGACACAAATTTATAGTGTGGTGTAGTGTAGATACTAACAAAAATATACAGTAATTTATTTTATTTGTTTTTAAAAAATTGCATCAACATTGATAAAGCTGAATACTAATGAAGTAATTCAATATGAACAAGACACTGAGTACTTTCTTTTCAACATAACATAAATCAATAGGAACAAAAAATACGAGTAAGATCTATTTTTAATATTAAATTTTAGAAGGACATCGATTATTGGAGTCCAGAACCAAAGTAGCATGAAATTGGACCCGAGCAACCAAAGTAACATGAAAAAAATAAGAATGAGGGTACCTATAGCGCATGCCTGCCATGCAATATATCTTCTGGGCCAAAAGTTCCAATCTAACAAACGTCCGGCTAAAGTACATTGTAGGCATACGCTATAGGTACTCCACCCTATCCTGCCAACCTTATCTTTACCAATTCCCACATCCTTTTGTAACGACCCAACTGGTCGTTTTGAGTATTGACATTTCGTTCGGTTGCTTGAGATCTTGAGTAGCATCATATGATGTACTACCACTTGCGTGCATGGTTGGTTCTAATTCGGGAAGTTCGGGATTAATTCATAAGAGTAATTCTTAATTTAGAAGCTTAGTTAGAAGAGTTGACCAAGATTTGACTTGCGAGTAAATGGCCTCGAATTTGTGTTTTGACGGTTCCACTAGGTTTGTATGGTAATTTTGGACTTAGGCGTATGTCAGATTTGTATTTGGAGGTTCCTAGGATGATTTGGCTCTTTTTACCGAAAGTTGGCAATTTGATGGTTTAGAAATTTCTTAAGTTTGACCATAAGTTGACTCTGAGGCTATCAGGTACAGATTGTTATTCCATGACTTGCAATAGGTCCTCTTTGTCATTTGAAACTCGTGTGTAAGTTTGATTTCGTTCCGGATCGATTTGGTATGGATTATACGCTTGGTTGTGAATATTTGAAGTTCTTGAATTGGAAGGTTGCATGATGAGTTTTGGTGTTCGATTCATGGTATTGATGTTATTCGTGATATTTAGAGCCTTTGAACAAGTTTGAATGATGTATTTGGACATGTTTATACGATTGGATGGGGTCTATGGGGTCTCGGGTGTAATTCCGGGTAGTTTCAGACCATTATTGGTTGAGCTTGCATTGCTGGTTTTCTAGTGCATTTGATTAGCTTCTCGATCGCGGGAGGAGTGTCGCGATCGCGTAGAGCGCTTTGGTCAATTGGTCATTTGTGCTTCGCGTTTGCGGTCCTAGGTGCGCGTCCGCGATGTGTGTTTTGGGAGCTGGAGCTTTATGCTCCATGTTCGCAAGGTATATCTCACGTTCGCGAGCAGTTGGAAGGTAGATCTCTATGTTCGTCGTCGTGTGGTCGAGTTCGCATAGAGTCGGAGGAGGCTGTGCATCTCGTTGGCTTTCGCGTTCGCGTGATGGGCTCGCGTTCGCGGTGTTCTAGGCGTGATCGCGTAGATCATTTGCTGGGCAGAGCTATTTTGTATTTCGCGATCGCAAAGGATGTTCCCTGATCGCGAATGGTACTTCTGAGCATATTATTTAAGTTGTCATTTTCAGGACTTCAACTCATTTTATCATATTTTGAGTTTGGGAGCTTAGATAGAGGCGATTTTCACCCACTTGGAACGGATAAGTGTTCTTGACTCTAATTTGATTATTATTCATGATCCTATCTTTGATTTTGGCATTTGATTGGTGAATCTGAGAGAAAAAACTGGGGGCTTGGCAAAAAATTTCTAAAAGTGAAAATGGAGATTTAAACCCCGATTTGGAGTTGATTTGAAACATGTATATTTGGCCTCATATTCGAGTGGATGTTCGGGATTTGTTATCTAGTTGGGTTCCGGGGTACAAACCAGGATTGACGTTTTGGTTGAGTTTGAGTATTTGATCAAATATTTGACCTTTATCATTTGTATTTGATTCTTATGGATTTGTTTAATGTTATTGAGTTATTTTTAGCTAGATTCGAGCCCTTCGAAGGTCGATTCGTATGGGAAGGCGTTTTAGAGTACTGAATTGGCTTGTTTGAGGTAAGTATCTTTTCTAGCTTTGATTGAAGAATTTTTCGTAATAATTTATATTGTTTGCTACATGTAGAGGTGATGTATATATGAGGTGACAAGCGTATATACATGTGCCATGGGTATTCATGCACGGGGTGGATTCTAGATTACTCTATTTCTTGTTTGGTTGTGAGTTCTTATTGATTCTATGTATTACTCAATTAATTGATTAGATGAGTACATTAACCTTGCTAGAGTGTAACGACCCGACCGGTCATTTTGAGTGTTGTAGCCTCGTTTTCCCATTTACTACTCATTTTATGCTTATTAGTTACAAGGTAGTTGGTTCGGTGCCGAGGATGTTCTGGAATGAGTTGAGACACTTAGTCTAAAGGTTGGAAGCTTAAAGTTGAAAAGGTTGACCGAATGTTGACTTATGTGTAAACAACTCCGGAATGGAGTTTTGATGGTTCTGATAGCTACGTAGGATGATTTTGGACTTAGGAGTGTGTCTGGATAGTGATTTGGAGGTCCGTGGTTGATTTAGGCTTGAAATGGAGAAAGTTGAAAATTTAGAAGTTTTAGAAATTTAGAAGTTTGACCGAGAGTTGACTTTATGGTTATCGGGCTCGAATTTTGGTTCTAGGAGTTGGAGTAGGTCCGTTGTGTCATTTATGACTTGTGTGCAAAATTTGAGGTCAATCGGACTTGATTTGATAGGTTTCGGCATCGAATGTACAAGTTGGAAGGTCATAAGTTCATTAGGCTTGAATCGATGCGCGATTCATGGTTTTAGCACTATTTGATGTGATTTGACGTTTCGAGCGAGTTCACATGATGTTTTAGGAATTTTTGGTATGTTTGGTTGAGGTTCCTGGGCCCTCGGGTGGATTTCAGATGGTTAACGGATCAAATTTTAGACTTGGGAGATTGTTGAAGTTTTTTGGTGCACAGGTCTAATTTCTTTATACGCGATCGTGTGGGCAGGTCCGCGATCACGTAGGCTTAATTGGGAAGCTGAGGGTTTTGTTCTACGCGTTCGCGAATTGAGGGATGCGATCACGTAGTTGAGTGTAGCAGTGAATTGCGAACGCGTGGCTAGGGTCGCGTTCGCGTAGTGTAAATGAGGCAGAACTGGGTCCCGCATTTTGTTTATCAAAAACGCATGGAGTCGTTCGCGATCAAGTAAGTCTGAGGGCCAGTACGTCGCGTTCGCGTGGTGGTTTCTGCGTCCCTAAAGGTTAATTCGTGCGGCAGCATAGTTGTGCTTCGCGATCGCGATGAAGGGCATTTGGGCAGAACTTAAATATCTCAAAAACGAGGGTTTGAGTTCATATCACAAATTTGTTTTGGGGGGCTCGGTTGGAGGCGATTCTTGGAGAGATTTTCAAGGGAGTGGATTGGGGTGAGTGATCTTACTTAGTTTTGGTTAAATTTCAAGATTATATCTTTGGTTTATCCATTAATTAGTGATTTGGGTTGGAATATTTGGGAAAAATGGAGGAAACTTCTTAGGCCAAATTTTGGGGATTTGAGTGAGATTTTTGTGTTGGATTTGAGTAATTTTGTTATGGTTGGACTCGTGGTTGAATGTCTGTTCGGATTTTGTAACTTTTATTGGATTCTGAGACGTCAGCCCGGGGGGTTGACTTGAGTTGACATTTTGACTTTTGATTAAGAACTTAATATTTTCATATGGAATTGATTCATATAGCTTGAGTTGATTGTATCGAATCATTTGTGGCTATATTCGAGGCATTTCGAGGCCGATTTGCGAGGCGGGGGATTGTTGGAGTAGAGTTTTGCACGGCTTGAGGTAAGTAATGTCGCGCCCCTTTTTCTCACGAAATCGTGCTTTGACACGTGACAACTCTTTTAGGGAGGGTGTTAAAAGAGAGAGTCGCCACCTAACGGGTTCGAGGTGCGTTAGGGCACCTATTTGCAAGTAACTCTGGTTTTACTAGTTTGCGTCACCAAAGATCGGGTAAGGGATCAAATTACTTCGAGGAGAAGGTGTTAGGCATTCCTCGAGGTCCACAACTGTGGGTCCCGGCCGAACTCGAATTATATGAATTAGTCCAAATAAACAAAATGATTGATTTTAAGGCAAGGTGGTCCTATGGTTTTTAGCCTAAAGGATCACCCTTTGCAACATAAATAATCCTTCGTAACTCCTCGATATGGGGTGTTACTCGTATTATTCAGCGGGCACAAACTATTGTCTCCTGCTACCTGATTACTATCTTTAAGTTGTTTACCTAAAGCGAACTAATTGATTCTAAATCGTACCTTATGCGTGCACTACCCGTCCCATACCTATAGTCCAGGAGGCGTTTGGACCTCTATCTTGGGTGGTTCTAGACTTAACTTAGGTTGCTCAAAATAAGAAAACTAGGCGAAATACAAAACAAGTTGGACTTTCATGTATAAACAAATAAGGGCTCAAGTTAGTCTTCACACTTAGGCAACAAATTCATGCAAACAAGTTAGGCGTTTGACAGTTGCAGATTTGAGACAAGTTAAAGTCATTAAATCCTATAGACATGATCTCTATGTGATTCTGGATTTTTTGGATATGCAGACAGTTTCATACGCGAGGTACCATTTTTCAAATACGATTTCTAAGTGACTACATAGTTGCCTGTTGATTATGGGTTATAAGCGGTTAAACCTATATGCATGATATCTAGGTGATTTATGCAATAATTGGCAGTGGTAACTACAGGAGAATATCCAGAATTGCTTAGTTGGATCCTATAGGCATGCTTTCTAATACTGCAATGACACAGTGTTGAAAGTTCAACATTAGCACTTAAAGGAAGCCAACAGGATTACCCCTATAGGCATGATTTCTATAATCAATAATTATGACTGATTTTAGATCCTATAGACATGTTTATTACGTGAACAACAACATATTAACTAATTAACCGTATAGGCATGATTTCTAAATTGCAGATTAGGTAGCATGTAAATTAATAGAATCCTATAGCACCTAATGAATATGTTGTAATGCACATTGAGACATTGTATATTTGATTTCCTATAGGCATGATATCTAACATGTAGAAGCAGAATAGGTTAGGCGGATTAAACACCTATAGGCAGGTTATCTAACACACACAGTAGCAGAACATATTTGAGCAAAGTAAACACCTATAGGCAGGTCATCTAACACACATAATAACAGAACATATTTGAGCAAAGTAAAACACCTATAGGCAGGATTTTCCCATTTCAATGCAAGTATTAAGATAAACCCCTTTTCCCAATTTTACTAACATCCCAATTACAACATTATTACGAGCCGAATGAATGAAGTAAATTACAGAATTACAGAGTAGCTATAGTGAGCCTAAGACAAGCCCAAAAATATACCCAGCTAGGCCAGGCTTTCAACCTCAAGTCCACATAGTTTACAACAGCCTAGAAGTCATATCTTCATTTATGTAAAGCAGCCAAAAACCAGTTGATTCAGCCAGTAGGTAAAAGGAAGAGTTGAGCAATTAGGAGAGTGGCAAAGAACCAGGACCCTAGCGTGTCAGAGTTCCTAAGGACTTCAAGAACCCAGGTCGGTGCTCACACTAGGGAGGTTAATAGAGGATGTTCAAGGAATGACTAGAATTGCTCAAGGATTATGATATGAATATTTTGTACCATCCAGGGAAGGCGAATGTGGTGGCCGACGCTCTTAATCGGAAATCCATGGGTAACTTGGCACATTTAGAAGCCAGTCAGAGGTCTTTGGCTCGGGAGGTTTATCAGTTGGCCAGTCTAGGGGTCTGTCTTTCAACCTCAGATGAGGGGAATGTCGTGGTGTGTAATAGAGCAGAGTCTTCGATTGTAGTGGAAGTCAAGAGAAAGCAATTCAGGGATCCGACTTGGGTACAATTGAGGGAAGCAATTTTGAATCACAGGACTTTAGCATTTTCACTCGGCAATGATGACGGTGTCTTGCGGTGTCAAGGGAGATTATGTGTTCCAGATGTGGATGATCTCCGAGAGAGGGTAATGGCAGAGGCTCATAATTCTAGGTATTATGTTCACCCAGGTTCTACGAAAATGTATCACGATCTCAAGGAGATTTATTGGTGGAATGGTATGAAAAGGGGTGTCGCGGACTTTGTGGCTAGGTGTCCGAATTATTAGCAAGTGAAGGCCGAGCATCAGAGGCCCGGTGGGTTGACGCAGCTTATGGAAATACCAATGTGGAAATGGAAAATGATCAATATGGACTTTGTGGTAGGATTACCCCGCACTCAGCGCAAGTTCGACTCAATTTGGGTAATAGTGGATCGACTCACGAGGTCGGAGCATTTCTTGCCATTCAAGTCCACCGATACTGCAGAACAGTACGCTCAGTTGTATATCAAGGAAATAGTCAGACTCCATGGCACTCCAGTTTCTATTATCTCGGATCGAGGAGTCGAGTTTACAACTAACTTTTGGAGGAAATTTCAGCAGGGTTTGGGTACTGAGGAAAACCTCAGCACAACTTTCCACCCACAGACAGACGGTCAAGCGGAGCGGACTATTCAGACGCTTGAAGATATGTTGCGGGCTTGCATTTTAGATTTCAAGGGTAGCTGGGATGATCACTTGCCGCTTATAGAGTTTGCTTACAATAATAGTTTCCATGCTAGTATTCAGATGGTCCCATTTGAGGCATTGTACGGAAGAAGGTGTAGGTCTCTGATCGGATGGTTCGAGGTTGGTGAGGCGGAACTGCTAGGGCCGGATCTTGTGCATCAATCTATGGAAAAAGTTAGAGTCATTCAGGAAAGGATGAAAACTGCTCAGAGTCATCAGAAATCCTATGCGGATGTTTCTCGTAGAGATTTGGAGTTTCAAGTAGATGATTGAGTATTCTTGAAGGTGTCTCTCATGAAGGGAGTGATGCGGTTTGGGAAGAAAAGGAAATTGAGCCCAAGGTATGTCGGGCCATATCGGATCGCTCAAAGGATAGGGCAAGTAGCGTATAGGCTGGAATTGCCCCTTGAAATGTCATTAGTGCATCCAGTGTTTCATGTGTCCATGTTAAAGAAGGTAATTAGAGATCCAGCTGCCATCGTGCCAGTTGAGACCATTGAAATCAATGAAGAATTGTCATATGAAGAGGTTCCGGTTGCTATTCTTGATAGGCAAGTCCGTAGATTGAGAAACAAAGAAATTGCTTCTGTTAAAGTGTTATGGAGAAGTCAGCAAGTCGAGGAAGCCACGTGGGAAGCGGAAAGTGAAATGAAAGAAAAATATCCCCATTTGTTTGAACAAGTCTAGTAGTGATCGTGAGAACTGCCATCTCTAAGTGAATACACCCTTGTGTTTAATTTTGTGCAAGAACACTTCACTCTCCTAATTTCCTTATTGTTGTAACATCTCAAGTTGTGCCATATTTGTGTATGTTGTGATTATTTGGGTAATGTGCAGCTCCTTGAAGTAAGCTAAATTATGTGCAATTCATGTGATAGTTAAATGATATGCAAGTTGTGGTGTTAACTAAATTATGTATAGCATGTTGAAGTAATTGAATTGCATACGGTTTGATGAGATAACTGAATTATGTGCAAGTTGTTGGAGTAATTGAAAATGTATGAAATTGGTTAACAATGTGTTTCGGGGGCTCTGTGACAGGTAGATCGGCCTAATTACAAGGGAAACTCTGGCGAAATTTCCAAAAATATCGGAGTTAGTGAAAATTGGGGGTTTTGCGTATTGTGTTGTCAAAAATGATTCCTCCGATCCTCATTCGAGGACGAATGATTTTAAGTGGGGGAGGATGTAAAGACCCGTAAAATTTTCATGTCTAAAATAATGCCCGAATGGGTCCCTATGTTGTTATAACTGTAGAAATTCTTCGCGGCGAGGTAGGATTGAAAAGTATCCCAAGACCTAAAAGATAAAAAAATTCAGAAATGCGTAGATCTGCGGTCCACTATGCGATCGCAGATCAGGTATGCAGACCGCATAGTGGTCGCATACCTGGACAGCCTTCTGTCCAATTTGAGGACAGCTATGTGGCCCAAGATGCGATCACATTTTGGGAATGCGGACCGCATAGCTGTCGCATCCTTGCACCTCCATTTTCGCGGAGGAGGTTATGCGACGCATTATGCGATCGCATAACATGTATGCGGACCGCATAGTGGTCACATACCTGGGCAGTTCGACCTTATTTTTGGCCCATTTTAGGGCCAACTATGCCACAGGAATGCGGACCGCATAGCAGGAATGCGATCGCATTCCTGACCGCATTCCTGCTTCGGGGCTCTTTAATTTCTAAATTTCTCACCCGACCCCAGTTTAATAAAACACCCCTCCCCTTCATTTTTAACATGCATCTTATCAAAATAGAGAGAAGTGAGAGTGGGTTCTAGAGAGAGAAGTCCCCATCTTTCCCAAATTGATTCTTCAAACGTCACTTAGGTTCGGAAACTATCAAGTAATCTTCATCTTCTTCACTCTAAGAGGTAAGTCCCCGCCCCATTTCCCTTTAATTCTCAGATTTTAGTTAGAATGAAGCACACATAGGTTGGTTCTTGAGAATAAAAGATAAGACTTGCATGCATGTGAATAATTTTCCATGACCTAGTAAAAGAAGCTAGTTAGAGTAATCTTTCACTAAAAAGGGGATTAATTAATCAAAGGGGGCACATAGTGTTTGATTAAATGCCTAAATGAGCCGAGTTATGTTCATGGTTCCAAATTTCTAAGTGAAATATGTCACATTGTGGAATAGATTAACGGTGCTAGACGGTCCGGTGATTTGTGATAAAAACTAAAAGGGAATTCCGATTCGAGGTATGTATGACTAGCTTTAATCTTCGTAGAGTCACCTTGTTGGTGTCCGGGCATTTAGTATGAGTTTCTTGCTGAGTACATGTGAATTGATTGTTCTGAAGTATTGAGGCGTAAGATTTCATTCTCTGATTCTCTTAGTCGATTATCATGTTAATTGGATTTGTGAAAGATGATTTCTTTGTGATTACTCTATCATGTGCAAGGTTCGTTAAGTGTTTGAATATGTTGGTATAAAAGAATGATAAAGAACCCAAATGTGTGAATGTATCTAAGTGCTAAGGGCTATGTAACAAGTGATGAAAAGGACTGTGAATTGATTTAATCGAACTAAATGACCATGGCAATATCGGATATGACTCATTGTTTGGCAAGGTTTATTGTGGCTTGACTTCGTACGGATTGTTGGTTTTAATGAATTTATATTCTTGATTGATGAGAATCTTTGTGATTTAATTAAAGGTTGATAAAGACTATTGTGAACACATGATTGATTGGTTGCTATGAAATTGTACTCTTGATAATATGAAGCATTGTGATTGAATTGTGGGCTGTTATTGTTGCTATGAAATGTGATTGTCCGGTGGGATCGGGTTGCATGCCGCAACACGAAGTAATAAGGGTAGAGAGGTAATAAGGGTGGAATGTGAATTGTACGGTGGGATCGGGTTGCATGCCGCAACAGAATGTAATAAGACTGAAAGGTGATTGTCCGGTGGGATCGGGTTGCGCGCCGCAACAGGAGTAATAAGGGTGGAATGATGAGAAGGAATAAGGGTGGAATATGATTGTGTTGAAATAACAATCTGTGAAACTCTCAATTGTGTTTGTTTCCGTATCTATGTGCACTATTTGTTGGTTTCTTTAAGCTGTCTCCTATCTGTGTATTGTTTGATTTTACTTAGAGTAAAGTTTGTTCATACATACTAGTACTATTCAACGGTACTAACGTCCCTTTTTGCCGGGGGCGCTACATCTTTTATATGGATGTAGGTGGTTCCATAGCAGGTAGCTCAGTCCGCCGTTAGTGGTGCCTCCTCTTCATCTCTTCAGCAGTTCTGGTGAGCCCCATTTCCTCTCGGGGTTGTGTGTGGATTGTACCATTCTCTTTTGCTTATGATGTAAAAGGTATAGCCGGGGCCTTGTTGCCGGCAAGTTTATGTAAAACTCCTAGTACTCTTAGAGGCTCCGTAGACACTATGTGGGTTGTATATATATGTATATTTTGGGCGGTAGTTGTACTCACTCGTAATTGGATCGCAAATCAGAAAGGTTGTATGTAACTTGTATATTTTGGATTATCTATTGTTGAAAGTTAAAAGAGGAAAAGTGGAATCATGTTGTAAATTGTACTTTGGATCTAAACTGTCTAACTCACATGGAATAATGTATGTTATGAACACGGGGTAATACGTTGGGTAGGAAAGGCAAACCAGGTCCGCTCGACTGGGTTCATCCGGTTTAGGCGCCGGTATCGTCCCTCGATTTTGAGGCGTGAAAGCTACCTCGACAACTCTGATGGAAACTGTCAGCTACTCAATGACTAGAGTCGGGTCCCGTTGTACCTGAATCTGCACACAAGGTGCAGGGGGTAACGTGAGTACACCAACTCAGTAGTAACGAAGCCAAACTATGGGCTGAGAGGTAGTGACGGACTAAACCTCCGATGTTCATGAACAACAATATACAAACGTGAGCATGATAGTAATATAACGGGAAAATAAACAAGGATATCCAATTATGTCTGCACAATCTATGTACCGGCATATGATCATAAGGAATCAGAAATGATATGTACACAGTATCCCAAAATCTCAGAAGCCACTCAGTACCAGAGTTGGCCTTCAGGCCAAGGGGAAAGTCCATCCTGGATTATACATAATCACAAGTGACGTAGTCACCTAGTACTGAGGAAAAAGGCCAGTCCAGCCCCACAGAGAAGATCCATCTCCGGAACATATCACTCGGACAAGATCCATGTCCAGGGACGATCCATCCCTAAATATATCAATAACTTCGGACAAGATCCATGTCCAGGGAAGATCCATCCCTCAATATCTGTGCGCTCACTAGGGGTGTAAAGACCCGGAGGGGCTCCTATAAGCCCAAGCACTATATCAAGCCAACGAAGGCATGATTCGAGGATCGCTGCGGTGGGCAGTCCAATCTCATAACTGTCTCAATAGCAGGCTCTCGGCCTCACTTAGTAAATACCTTCCAGTCTCACTCACAAGGCTCACAGATATAAGAATCAGCCCAAAATAATGATAACAGATAAATAAACTAACATTTACTGAGACTGAGGCATGAAACATATGCTATATCAGGACTGAGTACATGAAAGCAAATATTCACAGATAGAGACAGAAATAACTGACCATTACGATCTGAACATATTGGCGTGAAACCTTAGCATTTATACTTAACATGATTTCTAATATATTCGAGGTTAATACCACCTTCACAGTACAAGTATCAGCCTGGAATAACCATTAGGCGGTGCCATGGGATGAGCCAGGCCACAAATATTCGGTGTACGCCCGCATGACCGTCACTTGGCACGTGCGTCACCTTAATTAACATCAAATACCAGATAATTTGGGGGTTTCGAACCCTCAGTTCCAAGTTTGGAAACGTTACCTCAAAACTGGCTAAATACTACTCCGCAATGCCCTTGCCTCTAAATTTGGTCTCCGAGTGCTCCAAATCTACCAAAAATCAAATTTATAACATTACAATATGCCAAAGAATGAAACCCAATCGAAATTTATCAAAATTACTCAAAAATCCCGAAATTGGTCAAACCCGACCTCCGGGCCCACATCTCGGAACTCGACAAACTTTATACCAAAGTGTTCTTCATCATCTCACGAGCCCGTACATATAAAGAACTCAAAAATCGGAGTTCGTTTGACCCCTCAAATCATCCCTAAAAGGTCTCATAATCTCAAGCCCTAACTTCACCTTTTTCTACTGATTTTCATAAATTAAACACTGCTAATTTGGTCCTTAATCACATATAATCGAGTTTTAGGGTCCAAAATCCTTACCTTAATGAAGAAAAATGATTTTCCCTCTTCAATATCTCCTAAAAAGCTCTCTTCCCGTTCAAAAATGATGGAAAAGTGGTTAATGGTCGCGGAGGGTTTTAATATAAACTGCCAAGTTATTTCTTTATCGCGAACGCGACCCCCATCCCGCGTTCGCGAAGCACAAAACCTCCAGGCCTCAATTTTACTCTTCGCGATCGCACTTGGTCGCGAACGCGATCAATTACCAGGCCTGCCCTCCGCGAACGCGGTCACCCCTTCGCAATCGCATAGACCAAAGTCCCTGGGGTCCCCAATCCCCCCAGCCTTATTCGCGAACGCATCCCATCAACCGCGAACGCAATTCTTCCTCTCCCTAAACCTACTCGTTCGCACCCATCTCCTCGCGAACGCGAAGAACAAATCTGCAGTCTCCCCAGCTAACCCTTTGCGAATGCGAGACCCCACCCGTGAACGCGATGAGCACTTTTTCTGCAACATCACACCAGCAAAACAGCCTAAGTTCTTTTTTTTTTATAAGCTTCCCAGTATAACTGGGAGTGTTGTATTAGCCAAAAATAGAGTTGAATATACAACACTAGGGTAGAGATAAATAACCCTTCAAAAAATAGAGGAATCAGCGATTAACAAATAGTTCGCTGCCTTAATAATTTTACATAAAAGTTCGCCTTATCATATTTACTTCTTATGCAAGGATACTGAATTTTGTCCAACAAAAAAATGCCTTTTGCAAGGCCTGGGAGCTGCTGCCCATCAGCATAGTAAGTAGTCTGCTGCTGCTCTGCGGCCCTTTTTGCCAAGTTGTCTGCCAACTGTTCGCCTCACGATAGCAATGTTTGAGTTGGATTTCGATTCTACTAATAATGTCTTGAATCTTGTTCAGCACATTACTAAGTTGGTAGCTCGTGTCTCCCTCTTTTTGAAGAGTCTGTATAATGTATTGGGAGTCCGATTCAAGAATCACTCGGCTATACCCATTTTGAATACACCAATCAAGACCAAAAAGCGTTGTCTGGGCCTCCTCTATGTTGTGGTTTTGAGCATTCACTGGTGTAGAGAAATCCATGATAATGTTGCCATACTCATCCCTAACCACACCTCCAAGCCCTACTTTTCCTTCCCTTTGAATGAAGCTCCCATCAGTATTGAGTTTCACCCAATTGCTCTCTGGTTTGGACCAGCACACCACAATAGCTTTATACCCAAATCGTAGCCTAGTGAGAGTATCACATAAAGAAATCCAAGGGAGCTTTAGGCCACAGGTTGGGTGTTCTTTGTTGACTGTCATAACGATGCTCCAAGTTATTTGTTGCTCAAGCCTGTACCTGTTAAACATTTTTTGATCTCCATACCTGCAGGCACAATATTCTTTCCAAAGAAACCAACAAATAACAATTGGATAAATATTTAGAACAAACTTATGCACTTCATTGGATGCCTTTGACGTCCACCATTGGTTAATGATATATCTGATAGAGTACGGGTGGAATTGTATGCCAAGAGGATTTCCAAAGAGATTCCAGATGTAACTTGCACTATGGCTTTCCACAAAGACATGATTAATATTATTAGAATTCGGATTTGTACAACAGTCATCTGGAAACTATTTGTCTACCAAATTTAGCAATAACCTCATCAAAAGGCAATTTATTTTGCCAAAGCCTCCACATAAAAAATGACATCTTTAAAGGAATAGCAGAGTTCCACATTTTTTCAAAGACATGAATCTTTGGATTAGAATTTCTTACCAGATTCCATGCGTTGTTGTTAGTGAACTTGCCATTCTCCGAAAGAGTCCAAATTTTTTTATCATCTTTGTTTTGATTGCCAATAGGGATGTTTTGGATTTGATGAACCAACTGATCTGGTAGGAGCTCCTTTAATTTGTTGACATTTCATTGACCATCATTGATAAAATTCTTTACCTGTAACTTAGACTTCTTTGGATTTCAGGAAGATGATTAGCCAAAGGGCCTAAGAGGGACAAATTGTCCCACCAGAAATTGCAAGTGCCTGAATTAACCTGCCAAACAATATGCTTTTCTACTATTTCTCTTATTTTAAGAACATGACTCCAAGCATGGGAGTTTCCAGCAACAATCTTTTTAGATACACAATGAGATCTAACACAATATTTATTACTAATGAAAGTAGCCCAAATTGATGATGTGGACCTTATCCTCCACCATCTTTTCATTGCTAGCATATTACTAATGTCTTCCATTTTTCTAATACCAGTACCTCCCTCTCCCAAAGGGCGAGCAAGATGATTCCATGAGCTCCAATGATATTTATTACGATCCTCAGAGGAACCCCACATGAAGTTAGCAAAATGTTTCTCTATTAATTTAAAAACTCCTTTGGGAGGAGACATAGCTGACAGAGTATAGACAGGGATAGATTGAAGGACACTCTTAATAAGAATAACCTTTCCCCCATGAGACAACATTTTTTCTTGCCAGCCATTAATCCTTTTAACAATTTTGCTAATCATGTTATCAAAATATTCATCTTTCTTCCTTCCCACATACAGAGGACAACCAAGATAAGTAAAAGGAAAGTTCTTGTCCATAAAACTTGAACAATTTCTAATCCTATTTATCCTAGTTGCAGCAGTATTAGGAGCAGTTAAAAAATAACTTTTGTCCCTATTAACCATCTGCCCTGAGCTATTTTCATAGTTATATATAACTTTCATAACCAATTTGATAGTTTTAGAACTACCACTACAGAAGATAACAATATCATCAGCATAAGCAAGGTGGTTGATTTTAGGGACATTATGAGACATGGAGAAAGGGATGAAATCAGGGTTCCTGTGTAAAGAGTTAAGTGATCTAGAAAGGACTTCAGCAACAGTTATAAACAGAGTTGGGGAAATAGGATCCCCTTGCTTTAAACCTTGGGAGGAGGAGAAAAAACAATGTCTCTTACCGTTAATAATAACTGAGTACCATACATTTGATATGAGATTATGGACTAACTCAACCCACTTATCAGAGAAACCAAACTTTCTAAGAACAACATATAAGAAATTCCAATCCATTCTATCATACGCTTTAGCCATATCTAATTTAATAACAACATTACCCCCGCAATTATTATGAGAAATATTGTGAATAATCTCCTGAGCTAATAGGACATTTTCTGAAATGAGTCTATCTTTAACGAAACCACTCTGATTAGAAGAAACAATTTTATGAAGCAACTTATTAACTCTAAGAGACATAATTTTGGAGATAATCTTGTTCGTAAAATTAGATAAGCTAATGGGTCTAAAATCAGAGAAAGTGGAAGGGTGGGTTATCAACTTTAGGGATTAAAGCTAAGCAAGTATGGGAATAAAACTTAGTCAAACCTTTTCCATTGTAGAAATCCTTCACAAAATCACTGACCTCCTTTTCTATAATGCTCCAACAACTCTGAAAAAATATACCATTAAAACCATCTGGACATGCTGTGCTATGCAGACTAAGACTGAAGACCGCCTCTTTGATTTCAGCTTCATCTGGTACCTTGGTAAGCATATCATTTTTCTCACCTGAAATACAAAGAGGAATACAATCTAGGATAGAGTTGTTAATATTGGGAGGGGGTAGATTAAAGAAATTTTGGAAGTGTCTTACTGCTTTATTAGCAATCTTATCTTCTCCCTTAATCCACCTCCCTCTACTATTCTTGATTCGGTTAACCTGTTGCCTTCTTCTTTTTTCTCTAAGAATTGAATGAAAGTAATTAGTATTCCTATCACCATCTTCAAACCACTTAATTTGAGACTTTTGTTTGAGCATAGATTCTTGAAGGCTAAGCCATCTAACATATTGAGCATGCGCCTTATTGATATCTTCTCTACTCTTTTCAGAATTGGCATCAATGTCTATTTCTTCTAACTCCTGAATTTTATGTTCCCATTTAGACACAGCATCATTTATATCTCCTATTTCTTTTCTAGACCAGAGAGATAACCTTTTACTAAGAGTTTTTAACTTAGTTTGAAGAACCCACATAGAGTTCCCATAGGCATCTTCACTCCAGGCTTCCTTAACCACATAAAAAAAAACCTCAATGTTAACCCAACAATCAAGAAATCTAAAATAAGAAATATGCTGATACTAGAAACTAAATTTTTCATAAGGAGGGGTCTGTGGTCAGAACCAGTTCTGGCCAGATGCCTAACAGAAGATCTTTGAAATAATTGATCCCAAAGATCATTAACAAAAACCCTTTCCAGCCTTTTCCAAAATCTTTTTCCAGGTCTTCTATTATTACACCAAGTATAATTAGAACCATTATAACCTATGTCAATAAGGCCACAAGAGTTGATACAGTTTTGGAAATCCAAACTTCTATACATTCTATGTGGATTACCTCCTAGTTTTTCATTAGGATCCATGATAATATTAAAGTCCCCTCCCACACACCACGGGGCATCTATCATCATACTATCATGCTCCAGAGCTTGCCATAAGTCTGTTCTATCTAAAGAATTACATTTAGCATAAACGACAGAAATATAAATACCTGTCTTATTGAAAGCATTATGGAAATGGATAGTGATATGTTGGTCACTTCTATTAGTAACTGTAGTACTGTTGTTGGTATTCCAGAAACACCAAATTTGCCCATTGTTATTGCTGCAGCAATGATGGAAACCCAAGAACTTTCTATATCCATCTAATTTAGCACTAGAGATAAAAGGTTCAAAGATTGCCACATATTGGGTATTGTTAATGTTAATGAGCTTTTTAAGCCTGTGAATAGCTTTTTTGGATCTAACACCCCTAATGTTCCAAAAGATGACACTAATCATTTTGATTAATAGGGGGGTTGTTCTCTTTTTGGTTCCTTTTTATAGAATTATTAGTTCTATTCCTATTCCTCTTACCATTTTCCTTGTTTCACTTCTTCCTCTTCTTTCTTTCTTTTGTTGATCATTAGTACTTGTGATAGAGTTCTGCTCTTTTGTATCTGCGATTGAATTCTGATCTTCTTTTTCCTCTACTTGGTTGTTGATCATTTGCTCACTGCTTTTACTGCTTCCCGTACTTATTTCTTCATGGTTAGCTATTATGTTTTCCTCCTTCTCTTCATAAAGGTCCACAAAGAGTTGGAGACCTGGCTGATTCCTTATCTCTGTAGGAACTGAAGATGAACTCAATTCCTCTTTCTGCTCGTTCCCTGTTCTGCCATCATTTTGAGCAATCTTCTCTTTATTCTCCTTAGTAGTCTGTTTTTTATCCTCCTTCCCTTGTCCTTTTTCATACAAATTTCATTGGAGCAATACTGATTTTCATCCTTTTGCTCGGCATTGTCTTCACTTTGAGCTCTAGTATTATCCTGTTTAAGTAGATTGTCCCTTATCTCCGCAATGGAAAGGTCATTTTGTATGCTCGGTGATAGGGATATAGTCTTCCAATTTGTACTGTTAAAAACATGTTTAAACCTTACTTTGCTTTTCTTCTTAGGTAGTTTCTTGGTTTTCTTCTTCTTAGCTCTCTTTTTTGTGTCTCTATCCTTCTTTATAGAGAGGTTGTTCACTTTTTCGTCATTTTGTTGTATTTGTACAGTATCAGTAGCTAGGAAAACAACCTCCTCTTCTTTAATACCATTGTTGTTTTCAGTTTGATTGTTCACAGACAGAGATGTTTCAGCATTCATATTGTTCTCGTCTCTAATACCCTCTCCTTTAGGATGACTGATCTTCGTCTTTTCAAGAGCCCCAATTCACAATGTAGTGTCCCAATTTTTGACTATTTGCAATACTTCGGAATACCCTCGTATTCCAATTTTTGAGTATATCCCTTAAGCGTCGACTTGTCAAATTCCTGTCCTACGAACACACTTTGAGGCAGTGGTTTCAAGAGGTCCACCTCCACTTTAATTTTGGTCATACTTGGTCTAGTTCTACCCATTGTAGCAGCATCAAGAGCAAGGGGCGTACTTACTGCAGTAAATAATTGTTTTATAAAGTGCTAATCGTGCAAATGGAAGGGGAGTGCTGGTAAGAGAACCCACGCCGGAGCTACAGGTAAATCCTCCTCTGGTTTGAAATCTGGCGACCACTTTTGGAGCCACATTTGCATCCCGTCAATCTCAATAACTCATTTGAACCAGACTGTTTTTGAGTCTTCTTCATTGAAAAGGTCGATGAAGACATTGTGATTGTCATACACCCCAATTCTGCCCGTCCATTTGAGAGTAATAATTTCTTTAAAGCGTGACCTAATTCGGTCAATTTGGGGACGGGGACGAAGAAATCGACCTACAATTGTGTACTTACATGATTCCGCCATTATACCATAATAATCTTTTGCTTTGAATATCACCGTCGGCATGCCATTGTGAGTCGTCTGCCTTGCTATGACCTTTTCTTTCTCCAGTCGAATTGGATTTGTGATGGGGATCTAAGAAGATGAAGGAGGAGCAAATATGGTGCTTGCATATGAAGGTTTTCCTCGATTTTGTTCCTCTCTGATGGTTGGTTCTCCTGTTAGAGGAGATTTAGAAGCCATATGCGCCGGTGGGAGGCCTCCCGGCGGCTCCATCTGATGGAGCGTGAGATGTACGCGCCTCCCTTACTGAAAATTAGCCATTGTTTGAGAGAAAGGAGGTCTGTAGAGAGATGAGAGAGAAGCTACTCATATGTTTTTGGTCTTGTTTTAATTTTTTGCATATGTAAAAATAGCCTAAGTTCCAAATAAGAAATTGATCCGTTAACCACCCGGAGCTTACCCGAGGCCCTCGGGACCTCAACCAAATATAACAACACGTCCTAAATGATCATTCCAACTTAGTCGAGCCTTCGAAACACCAAAAACAACATCAAAATACCAAAATCACCTCGAATTCAAGCCTATGAACTTTCACATTTCTAAATTCCACCAACGATGCCGAAACTATCCAAAATAGCTCCGATTGTACTAAAGTTTTGCAGACACATCCAAAATGACATTACGAACCTGTTCCAACTGTCGGAATTCCATTCCGACCCCGATAACCTATCTTCCACTGCCGATCAAAAATTGCCAAAAACTAACTTTCGCCAATTCAAGCCTAATTCTACACCGGACATCACAAAATTATTCCGAACACACTCCTAAGTCCCAAATCACCTAAAGAAGCTCTCCGAACCATAAAATCCGCATTCCGAGGTTGTTTACCAATAAGTCAACTCTCAGTTGACTTTTCCAACTATAAGGCCATTTCTAGAGACTTAGTGTTTCAATACCTATTACAACCATTCCGAACCCGAGCCAACCATCTACAACACACCCTAAACAGTATAACCAATGCATGATAAGGCAATAACAGTAATAAAGATGCAGATTCTACGGAACGACTGGGCGAGTTGTTACAATTCATCCTCGAATATTTAATGATGCACTTATCATTTACATAACTTATGTCTTTTGAATACTTTAGTACTATCCCTTCCATCTAGGCAACTGTTCTGTGAATAAATCCAAAGGCCAGGGCATTCCCCCCTTTAGGCCTCTTTCTCACACCTCGCCGTAATCCTTCCAGTCTCGTTACTGTTGCTATCTTCCATCATGTACGACTCTGACCTTTTAAGTGCTCTTATTCATCTCTTCTTTCCTTTTTCCTCTGATTTTTAGCCATTACTGAAGTTCTTCCCTCGGTATTTTGTCGAACTTACGAATATTGCTATATCTTATTTCATAGACCCGGTTATCCATATGTATGACTGTACTGCATCTAAGTAGGTCATACTATACCATAACTCTTACCTCGATTTCTCATTACTGAAGTCTGCTACCAAATTCCAAGTTGCTTTCATTGCTTATCCAATATGTATAAATCTACATCCTTTAATGCTTCCACATTACTGTTCATCTTAAGAATGACGGCCTAATCTCATCTCATACTTTATAACTTTTATCCATCCATCATTGATTCACCCCAATATTGATCTATAATCTATCCGTGATAACTTAACCTTTTATGTAACACTGCCGCTAGGGTTCACGTTTTATCGGAGAATATCTGAAATGATTAGGATGATCCACCTGGGGCGATACCATGCTTCCATAATCGTATCTCGCAGCATTCCAATGTGATTCACCTTGCATGGGTATTTTAATCCTATCCAATTCATGAGATCCCTTTCTTTTCTTCATCACATCATTACTCAATCGAAGGACAAAACATCATCTTTTATGTATCACAATTACACCCTCTTATATTACCAGGGCAGCATTCCATATCTTCTTAATTCCATTAGTCTTAGACTTCTTTGAGTTCATTCAGGCTATAGTGAGTTTTGTATAACTTAGAGAAACCATCTGCAGAACCTTGTCGCTTCACCATACAATAGCTTGCGACCTACACATATCTATTTATATTACTTTCAACCTTTCAACTTGCTTGCATCATAGATTTCCTTATGTCATTTCGGAACATCAAGTGAGACATCACATCGCCTCTAACTTTTCTTTACTATCTTAGTCAGGCTTTTCGATACCTAGACCATAGGCTGGAAGATGTGCTACTGACGATGCCGCTATTATTCCTAGATACTGATTCCCCGCGCTTCTAGCCTTTTATCCGAAGTACAGACTATTCACGATATTATGCCTTTGAGAATCTCGTACGTTGTTCACAGTTACCTTACTTACCTTAAAACCTGCATCGTATCTTCTATCTCTTTCATGACCTCCCTTCCATCTAGGTGTAATTCACGTCCATAACTTGAAGTTCTATTATAATACTTGCACTTATGGTGCATACACGATCCGGTGGGAGCTTCGTACTGACTTCTTACGAGGCTGGTACTCTTCTCACAGGCTTTATCATAGAGTCATTATAAAATATGGCTACTGTACTATCTCTCTTGTACCTCTGATATTAAGAGTGATTCTGCAATGTTCTCAATCATGATGTCTAAATTTTTCTAGGTCCAATAATCAGACTCCTGATTTTCTTAGTTGATGTAACTCTTTAGTTTTCTCTTTCTTCTGATCAGCCTTTATGTAGGCTTAAGTTATCTCCTGATTTGCGGTTCATGATATTAGTTGTTATGTTTAGCCTTTCATGGGCGCTATGGAATATCTATGATATAAAACTTTAACAATTCGGTTTATGACCTGGGCTCAATTCTTTCTTTAACTTATACCGGAGTCTTCTACGGCTATATGCTTGTTAGAATATATGCTGCATGGATAATACTCCAAAATTTTAAGTGCTCATAACGTAGCTAACTCTGGATCATTGATTGAATGACTCCTTTCATTCCTTCTCAGTTTTCTTTAATCGTAATCTATTACCTTTCCTGGTCTTTCTTCCCCCTTTTCGCGTGCATACTTAGATTATCTTAGCTCTCACGCATGCCAGAATTTTGGTACAACTCATATGATCTTCGAATATTACTTTTGATTTTACTTCACGTTCACTAGCCATGGTAGGTTCCTCTTTCTTATGGAGGACGTACAATGTTGTTGTGAAATTATTGTTACAAGACCATTTCCTCTTTAGGTTACTGTGCTTAGGTTGAATCCTTCTTCCTCATTTCCTCAGCTAGTCTTTCACTGTAGTACTTAGGGAGGACCCTTTGACTCTTGTAAATCTGCGAGCTTATTACATTGTATACTCAATACAATTTTTGATGTCCTTCCTCGCCTACAATTATTCGTAGTTACTTACCTCCACGCCCTTGTGCTTGTAGGGTTGCTTCTGAACTGATGTTTTGATTGTCTTCACAGTGGCACTCTCGTTTATTTTTGTAATACTCATATGATACCTTTTACTACCCCAATTCTTATCCGTTTCCCAAGGGTTCTGATGTCATATCTGCGAGACTAAACTCCCCATGTTGGGGTTCATTATGTTTATTTTGCATGATCTGTTGATTTATCTGTATTCTCTTGTCTAGCCATAACTAGACTCTTCCTGAATCAACTTCTAACTGCTCGTTGATCCATTCTCATATCAATACTCCACATAATCTTTCTTAGGGTTATTTCCTTTGCCTTAACTTACATCTTGCGCTGGCTTTTTATTTATTGATAACACCCCGGGCTGGAACCCTTACTTCCTCTCCTTAGCGTCGTGCTTGCTTAATGTTCTAGAATTGTAGCATTTACGCAGAAGCTGAATAAGTGTAATCTCATTCTTTTTTCATTTTATTTTTACTGCATTCTTCCTTTACCATTCCATGATTACTAGAACCACTTAATTCTGACTTCATGGCACATCACTCCATATTCCCCCCTTTAGGGAAGTACTAAGATTATGACGTCTTTTCACATCATCGATGACCCTTACTCACCTTGCGGTAATCTTTCTATACCAAGGATAACAAAATTCCTTACTCATGAGGGTGACACTTAGTGTAATTGGCACATACCGTCCCTTAAGATTAACTTTGCTCACATTACTTGCTTTAGAGAAGCGTCTTCCTGAATGACCATTCTCTTCTCATGAATCTTCTTATGTTGTCCATTCTATGATTGATGCAACGCAATCTAAAATTCTCATGATGCCGACTATTACCAAATCACTCATTCACTAATTTATGTTTATGTTACCTTATTCACCAATCCATACAAGTTTCTATTACTCTGGGGTCTAACTTTTCCTTTTGGTAATCACGTTTGAGTTGCGAACTTATTTCTCGAAATGAAGATGTGACTTTATGACCTATATTATTTTGTGGCCTCAAGTCCTGTCACATATCGTATTTTCTTTCACTTGACTATAGACTCTGTAATACCGTCATCTTTTTGATCTACCGTCGTCATCCATGTATCACATCTTACTCATAATGCTTCCTTGTCTCTCTTCTTATTTCCCTGCTAATATTTCTACCTATCCCTTTCTTTTGAAAACTTCAACAAGACACCCTTTTTCTTTTAGCTCCCCCTGCTTCATTCATTTAGCTCCCCCTGCTTCATTCATTGGCTCTTCGGTTTTCTCAACGTTTTCGCTATACTAGGGACGAGAGCCACACTAAGGTAGTATTTATCCCTTCCAGACTTTCAGTGCCTTCGGATTTTTCTTGATCATACTAGTATTTACATCTAATTGTAATGTTCTAGAGTGCACCATCTGGGTGTTTCATAAGGAGGTCTATTAGCACCTTTGTAATATCCTTTAGAAATGTCAACTAATTTAAACAATTCATCTATCATTTTGAGTTACTCTAACCCCAGCCGGATCTTGATATCATGCCCTTCTCTTAAACCATATCTGTTTGCTCTCATAGGGGATGACTGAGATGGGTGGATAGATATTCATTCCTTAGGCCTTCTTATAAGAAGCTTACACCTTTTAGTACACACATGATCCGTTGAAGACCTCATATTGACTCATCATAAGCATCATGCAGAATCGAGTTCCTCTAGCTCAACTCTTCCATAGCCACATGCAATATTTTACCAATCGTCTTTCTGGATGTGGGCATCATCGTATTATGAATACGACATAGTTTAGGAAATTGAGTTCTTACAACTGAGCTCTACCACACAATCTAGAGTGAGAAGAAAGAGTGACAGTCCTAAATGCCCTATAGCCTCCTGCTTATAAGTGCGGTGCACGACACACCCATAAACAAGACTCTACTAGACACGACTTATAGACTCCCTAGAACAGAACTTCTCTGATACCACTTTTGTCACGACCTAAACCGATGGGCCGCGACGGGTACCCGGTACCTTACTTAATCGAGTACCAACATAACGTATCTTTTCATGTCATACTATCATAGACAACTGAGCCGGAAGGCTGCCGTGAAATAGGTAGAATCTAACATATAATACAAACTTATACATAAGACATATGGGCTCTAAGATCAAAATAACCAATCGTACACTAAACATAGGCCGACAAGGCCATATAATATTTTACGTACATAACATGTGTCTACAAGACTCTAAGGATACATAATTTTCATAAAGGCCGGGACAGAGCCACGCCATACCAAACAATACACATCTAAATCATACTGACCAAACAAGCAACTCCGGAGCAAATGGAGTGCACCAACATCTTCCGCTGAGCTGATCGCCTACTTGGAGGACTCTCGACCTGTCTATCGGGACCTGCAAGCATGAAACACAACGTCCCCAGGCAAAAGGGACGTTAGTACAAATAATGTACCGAGTATGTAATGCAATATACTTAAAGCTGAAACTGAACTAATAATATAATAGCTGAAAGTAACTGGGAGTCAAAGATAATTTGAAGATATGCTCACCTGCTGATACTGACTCAACTCTCTCAATATAGTATTTAAAATAGCTTTCCGGCCCTATAAGACTTGGTATATATATATAACTGCTCTGCCGTAGTAGGCTCGCTCATAGGTGCTCGGCCATACTAGTCTTTTTATCTCGACCATGTTGGGATCACTCATAGGCGCTCGGCCACAGTAGGCTCGGTATATAACTTACCATCTGATCAGAGGTTGCCCAATAGGGGCCTGTCCATCGGTTATACCTCGATCATAATGAAAATACTATAATATATATAGATTCTCTACTCTCTTTACCGGAAGAAGATAATACTCAATTGAATATTGTACTTACAAGACCAGGAAAAATATACATAAATTCCGGGACATGATTTTTTTTTTCTTTATACCTCGTTATCAAACTTGTGTAATTACGAGATCATGCAAAATGAAGGAAGATCTTAGCCTTAACATACCTGAGCCGATTCTCGTAACCATTCCTCTAACACACGTTCATTACGACAAAACACGGAACAAGTCGTATGAAAAACTCGAAGCAATCACGTTGCTTATGCAAAGAAAATCTTGGCTGAAACCTTTCCTTAAGAATTTTGCAACAACGTTGCTATTTGGAATTAGAACTAAAGTCGCTATGTTTTGGATTAGAAAGAAATTTTGGATGGTAATGTTTCTTGTGTGCTTGGTTGAAGCTCTCTTGTGATTTGGATTGTAATGTTTCTAAGATATTAGAAAGTGAATAGAATTATATGGTTTAATAATCACTCATATAAGATGGAGGTCTTTTAAGATACTGGTTTGTGGCCTCCATCTATTGGGATGACTAAGACACTAAGCTTACTAACTTTGCCACCTATTTTATGCACTTAGAAGTCACCAAATTGGGCTTGAATTGCTTCCACGTTTTGGAGCTTTAAGCTTATCCAAATTTTATCCACCCACTTCCTTAATTACATGGTTAATCTTCCACCAAAATTCCACAATTAACCAAATATCTACATAATTAAAATTATCTCAAATTACTTAAAATACTACTTACTTTTATAAAGCTTAATATAACGTACTATCATGGTCATATTGTACCTTACATGGTACTAGCCCATAAATATCGAGTATTATAGCCCGAATCGTATTTTATCCACAAATCGGCAACCTTTACCCGAATTAATTACTTCTATTCGCTTATCCTCTCACCTTCATGAATTTACTTGTTACTTGTTTGAAATAGCATAATTCTTATAATACCAAAATAAATCTCATTCCCGAACTTACGTCGATCAATTTACGATGAAACTTCAATGTACAAAAATGCGGGATGTAATATCTCATTTCCGATCTTATATCAATTTACCTATGGTGTACTTCCATGTACAAAAACATGGGGTGTAACAAACTTACCCAGTGGTAGAAGAACATTCAACAGGAACACAGAGATGAGATTTAGACACACCCGGGGGCACTGACCGCTTTGCTGAAAATCCTAGCAAACATGGTGCTCACTCTTCTATTGATAGAGTTTTGGGATCCGACTAAGGTGGTGTTCAAGTTTGTCAACTGTGAGTTAGTACCGACATTGGAAGAAGTTACTAGTTTCACGAGGCTGCCGTTCAATAGAAGGAAGCTGATACTGCCAGTTACTATGCCTGATTACAGGTTCTTGGATGCTTTAGGTTTGCTAACAGTCGGGGTCCGAAAAACATCAAGGACGGATGTGTGAGCCTTAGCCAACTGTTCGACAAGTTTGGGCACTGTGAAAGCTATGAGTGGTATTCGGGAGAGTTTCAATGTGATCAAGCAACGTGGGAGAGTCTTAGGCCTATCACCTTCTCGATGGAATTGTTGGGATTACTGGTCTTCCGCAAGAGAAGGGGTTGGATCAAAATCAACTTATTACCCGTGGTTATGGCGACCTTCCATGGCAACCTTCAAGCCATTTTGGTGCCGATGGTGATAGCTGAGATGTTAAGGGCTTTGTCCGCATGTGCACGAGGGGATGATTTCTTTAAGGGTTGTAACTTTCTACTTTAGATCTGGTGTTGATACCCAATTTTTCTCAAAATATTTTAAAATTGCATATATACCTTCAAAATCATGCATTAATAGGAATTGGTATTTTTCTATAATTTTTCTACATTATATGTAATTTGCCCGGTATTTTATTTCTAATAAATAATTACAAAATTGCATCATAAATGATTTCAAAGGCAATTTCCTGATTTAATTTATTATTTATGGTCCTATTAAGACCAAATTATTCCATAAATAGCCAAATTGGCACCTTTTGGCTATAATTGCAATAACTTTGCAATTATAGCCCACGCATATAATTTTGTACTAAAACCTTTCTTCAAAACGATTTTTGCGGATTTTCTAAGTGTTATTCCTTGATTCATATGTGTTTATTCGATTTTATTAGACTTCCTTTAACCCTAATCAGCTATATTGAAAACCCCTAATTTTTGGCTTTAGTCATGGGTTCTGAGTTTGTCTTTGCTGATTTGTTCATTCGATTTGTCTATAAGTCTGTTTCCCATGAATATATTTTGAGTTTATGTGATTTTCACCCTATTGTGATTATTAGGGTTTCTGATTTGTTTCTTCCTGCCTATACTATGTTTATTTTTGTTTATTCACAGAAATGTTTATTAACCAGTACTATTTTTTATTTGAATCCCTGATTTCCTATATTGATACCCTTTACTGATTTCCTATGGTGATATCTTTTATTGATTTCCGACCTCTAAATTATTTTCTTGCCTTATTGTGTGGTTGACTACATTACTTACTGATTCTTAATATTGTTTTCTTAATTAGAGCTTATGAACCTAGCCCCAATTACATGTTCTATACTTGTACTGTTTGAAGGCTTCCTTATTTGTTATACTACAACTGTATATAATTTCTTTCTTTAATTTGTTCTTGTGCTTTAATGTTTGAAATGATTCCCTCAATTAAGGGAAGATTTGGTGTCGCGCCCCCCTTTTTCCTCGCGGAGATCGGGTTCAGGACATTTTGGGTCAAGACAACTCTTTCCTTTTGGGAAGGGGTTTGCATTTTTTGAGAGTCGCCACCTAACGATTTTAAAGGTGCGTTAGGGCACCTATGGGGTTCATTTACAACTACGTTGTTAACCAGCGATATGGTAAAAGCTTGAAATTATCCCAAGGGGAAGGTGTTAGGCACCCCTCAGGATCCACAAGTGTGGTTCTCGGCCAAATAGCTTTTGTGAATTTTTACAATTTAGCAAACAAACGAATAAATTCTCAAATAAGAGGGGTTTAAGTCCTTAAGCATACAAGGTGTCTGAAAATAGTTATAGAAAGGCTGAGTTTTGAAAAGAGTTTCAATCTAAACATTTAAAGTAAAGGATGTCCTAGGTTCGTGATAATATGGATCACATCAATGCAATACCCGGTATGACACTCCTCAAAGAGGGGCTACACGTGGTATTAGCGCATCGGTCATCATGTACATATTCTACCCTTTCCCACCCCCGTGAAGGTAACTAAAGTGCGTGTTGGTCGCGAACTCTATTGCGTATTGTTACCCGCCCCTTCCTATTAGTCCTGGAAGAGTTTAGAACTACTATCCTAAAGGGGAGGTTTCTAGGAATACCCTGAGGTTTTAAAGGTAAAAATACTAGGGCGACATACAATAAACAAGTAGGACTTGCAAATAAGGGGAGAGCATGGAAAACAGGTAAAGGCTCACATATACCTCCACAAGTAAAGCAATTAGACAACATGACTCAAACACATTTAAGGGCAGTATTTAAGTTCAACATCCTAAGACATGGTGTCTAAGTGAGTTTAGAATATAAACAGATAGGAAGACCTGTCTTATTACTTAGGAAAGGGTCCTAATCAATTTGCCTACTGGTTTTAGCATGTTGGTAGTTAAACATGATCACAAAGACAGATCTATTTTTTTTAATTGATTACCTAAGGCTTGCCTAGGTGTAAAATAACATGCAACAGTTGTACTGGTTTGTTAAGGATTCCGAAATATTAATCCTAATAGCATGTGATTCTACATATGAGCAAAGTACTGATTGACAGTTTATTTAGAACATAAGACTGTGTGTTTAAGCTAAGTATGATCCTATGAACATGATATCTAATATGCATAGACAGATATGCAGAATGCAGAATTCCTAGACAGGATTTTATAAGTGCATAAAAGCACAATATTTTTTAACATACTTTCAGAAGATGAAGCAAGTATGAGAATGGCTTATTTTAGTAGCGGATTGTTACCCTAAGCAGGATTTCTAGGTAGACTACATGATTATTACATCATTGCACAGCTTCAGGAACATCATAAGTGACAGGTTTTAATAGTTTTTCACCTATAACATGATCTCTACGTATATAGCATGACAAAGCATGATTGCAGATTTGTTAACACATTCGCTTAAGGTAGGATTTAAAAATACATTCTCAGAATCACACGATAGCAGTTTTTTCTTTAATGTTATTACTGATCCTATGAACATGATTTTCTAGGTGAGGATGATATGCTGAAAGAAAAGCAGGCGTATCAACATGTATGGCATGCTTGATCCCTATTCATGGTTACTAGTGCGCACATAGAGAAAAGTAAACCTAGAGAGACATGATATCTACCCAGACTTAGACTATAGCATGCATACCCCCACCCATTTTTCACTATCCAGCCCCAGAATAGTATTTACAAATTATTACAAGCCTTTAAATATGAATTACATAATTAAAATAGGAAAAGAAGAAGTTAACTACAAGGAGCCTTCCACAGTAGGCCCAAGTATCCAGGTCCTCAATGCCATATTCTGTTATTCATAACCTTTCATAATCCGGGTGTGTCAGAGTTCCCTAAGGATCTCAGAGGACCCCGGGTAGTGCTCACACCCAGATTTCATAGCCAAGATGGAGTAAGTGCGGTGTGGAAGAGCCAACTCTTGTGTGTCAAAGTTCATAGGGAGTTCAAAGGTCCCTAAGCAATGCTCACACAAAAGGGGAAGAACCTAGGCTTCTAAGAGTATATGTGAGAGTGCTTGATATTGTTTAAAAGAATAGAGTTGAAAATAGTTTTCTGAAAACATATTGTAAAGAAAAAAAATAGATTTAGAAAGAGCTTGTCTTAGTGAAAGCAGTTTGAAAGAGAGGAAGTAGGATAGTTAATGACTCAGAATCATGACAGCATACATAGTGCAGGGAGACAAACACAAACACGGAATAGGGGATAGGGGACAAGTAGGCCATACATAGAAACAGATTTATATACAAGTTAACATTAGAGATGCACTAAAGCATCACAGACCTGTACAGGGCCCTAAACAATCACAGACATAGTTGGTCACAAAGAGTTCATGCCAAGAACTTAATAGAAACAGATTGAGGGAGTACCAGAGAGGGCAACACATAATCAACATAGTTGCACATAGGTTTGAGAAGGGATTCAAGGTATAACATATAGACTAAGTAACATGTGGTGAATGTTGTAGTATACTAGGAATTGAGGAAGACATAAGTGAGGCAGATTCATGTCGAAACATGCAAAGGGGGGAGGGGAAGTGACATGCTGAGCATAGCATGCAGACTAATTGCAAGTAAAACAACTAAACCATAAGTAGAAGCAGATTAAGAACAAGATGAATCGAAATACCCAAAGAAACATATTATTTTGAAGCTCTAAATATAAATTAAAGACATACAAGTTGGGAGATAGTAAGAACATAATGAAGAGTAAGCAAAGTAGAAGAACTAGTTTTAGCTTGCAGCCGACTAGTAATGGTAGCAAGTAATCAGGGGAAGAACAATAGAGAATATGTGAGTAAGACAGGGTCTGAACAATGTGTGTGTTCGTGTATTGTTAATGAAAGAGCAAGGTACATATATAGTGTAAGTCTAGGTAGCAAATAAGGTGAAAACCAAAGTCAATTAGTAATTATGGGACTGTGTATCAATTAGTATAAAACCAAATAGATACTCCCTTAATTGATGGAGTTAACTTCAAACGGTAATAGACAGGTAGCCAAATAAGTCAAGATACCATAAGATGGGAGTATAACACATAAGGAAATATTTCCACATAGTACAAGTATATGACAAGTAATTAGGTTGGGTACTGAATATCCAATTAAGGAAAATGCTTAACAATCACATTGACAGCATAGTCAACTATAGAGTAAGGTAAGAAAATATTTCATAAGTCAGAAAATCAGTAAAGAATATCACAGAAAAATCAGTGAAGCATGTCAATCACAGGGAATCAGGGATTCCGCTAGAAGGTAATATTAACCAAAGGAAAGTGTTGCAACTAAACTAAGCAAACATAGCATAAGCAAGATTAGGTAGAGTAGGGTAAGAGAATCACATAAATCAGGGATTTAAATTAGAACATAGTAAAATGATTAAAGGAAATAACGGAGTAAACATGATACGAGCAAAGGACACAAAGATCAGAAACCCTAATGAACAAAATATGGTAAAGTCACAGAAAAGCTCAGACCATTCGTGGGAAGCATGTACTCATACAGGTTAAACAAGCAAATTCATCAAAACAGACTCAGAACCCTAAGATTAAGGCAAAGCCACTTAGGGTTTCCAACATAGTAAGTCAGATGAGGGAAAAACACAAATAAATCGTGCAAAAATAGTAGAAATTATAGAATAATACTTAAAATCAGAAAGAGAATCATTCTTTTTTGAGAAAGGTGTTAAGAAACCCTAGCTTGAAGATTAAGAGACATTTTTAAAGAAAACTCGGAATCTTTAAGGAAAATAGCAAAAAATAACTCAGAATACATCCAGATCTGTCATAGATCTAAGAAATCGAGAGCCAACAATTAGGGTTTTAATGAGATAACCCAAAAAGAGAGAAAATCGGCTTAGAAACCATATGTTTTGGCCGGAGATGGGAATATCTTACTCGGACAGGCCAAGGGTGGCCTGAGAAGGCATGAACAGTGGTGACCGCTTCAAGATCTCATGAGGATCTCAGGACAGTGATACCCGGCGTAGGAGGGAGTCATGAAGCTAAGAGGGGTGAGGACCCATGGTTTTCGGCAAGAGAGGTAGCCGGAGAAGACGAAGGAGCCTCATCGGAGGCCGGAGAGACTGGAAGTCTCTAGAGGAGGCTTCAGAGATAGAGAGAGTAGAGAGATGAGAGCCTGAGTGAAAATGAGGGACGAGGGGTAGGTCATTAGGATTAATATAGGTAAGTATTAATCTGGGCCGTTGATTCAAATTGATCAACGACTCAGATTGATCGAGGGGTTGGGCTAGGTAGAAATTTAGGTCTGGGCTGGGTAATTGGGCTGATTAAATTGGGTAGGGGTCTGGGTGAAATTAGGCTAGTATAGGAATTAAAAAGTGGCTATTAATTAAATACCCGTTAAAATAGATAAATAATTAATAAAAATAGAAAATGATTATATAAAATGAAATTAATGCTAAATAAGTAAAATTAAAGTAATTAAATAATATAAGATGACTAATTATTGAATTAAAACGGTATAAAATGTGCATTTAGACTATAACTGCAAGATTGTTGTAATTATAGCTAAATAATGCCAAATTGGCTAATTAATAAAATTATTAAATCCTAATAGGATTAAAGTGATATATTGAGTTAGTAAATATTTTGAAATTATTTATAATATAATTTACGAATATTTATTGAATATAAAGTACTGAATAAATTGGAAAAGAAATTAAATAAAATATGGAAAATTATGAAAAAATACCAATTATTGTAAAAAATGATTTTGAAGGTATATATGCAAATTTTAAAATAGTTTGAGGAAAAATTGGGTATCAACAGCTGCACCTCTTTACCCGGGAAGGATGAAAGAGTTGTCGGGCAAAGATATGATGGCCAATTTTGACCGAGTGAAATGATTTGAAAGAATTTAGGCCGCACTCTGGTTTTTGAGTTGCCTACATATCCCTGGTTTTACAGGAATCAGGCCGTATGTAGTTCAGGAGTCACTAGCGAAGTATACCGATGAAGTTTTGCAAGGACGGACGCAACGTATAGGGTTAGGTGAACAAGCGGTTTGCGGGGGTGGTTAGGAGAACTGGAGCGGGTCCTCTCCTGTCGGGATAGCCGTTGATTGCCGGATTACCTGCAAATAAACAATACAAGCATATATTGTGCGTAATTTAAACATGATGCAAGTTCCCGTCGGCCCATGAATGCTGTCTTTGGACGGTTAAGGATGACATCTTCAGACCATGACGTCCTGGGCCATGAATTGCTTGATGCATGATTCGCATGCCATGAAAATGATGTTCCCGGGCCATAAGGATGGCGCCTCCGAAACATGACACCTTTGAATAATGATATGCAAAATGATTAAAGAGATCCTCAAGCCATGACATGGTGTTCTCGGGCTATGAAGATGGTGCCTCCGAATGATGACGCCTTTAGATAGGATGGCGATTTTTCAGCCCATGAAGATGCAATAGTACGATGCTAACAAGACAGAGTTTAGTCTTGCGGATTAAAGGGGCATAGCTTAGCCCGAAATGAAAGCGAAGTAAATAGTGCTTGAGGTAGTGGTTGCTTTTGAAAAGTCGATTGGAGGTAGCGTTTAGCCTCGGAAGGAAGCATAGTAGCCTTATGCAAATGCAAATGGAGGTAGAGCTTAACCTCGGAAGGCAGAAAGGTAGAATTATGCAAGTTGGAAGGCAGAAAGGTAGCCTTATGCAATGCCGATGGAGATATCATTTAGTCTCAGAAGGCAAATTGGTAGCCTTATGTTATGCAGGTGGAGACAACGTTTAGTCTCGGAAGGCAGAATGGTAGCCTTATGCAACGCAGATGGAGACAACGTTTAGTCTCGAAAAGCAGAATGGTAGCCTTATGCAAGAATGCAATGCAAGTGGAGACAACGTTTAGTCTCGGAAGGTAAAATGGTAATCTTATGTAAGAATGCAATGCAAGTGGAGACATCGTTTAGTCTCGGAAGGTAGAATGGTAGCCTTATGCAGAAAATAAATGACGGTAGGAATTCTTAGCTGGTGATGAATTGCGACACTGTGATTATTGAGGGCATTGTGACTGCGGGGCATTATTGACAATTGATGACGGCAAGTGTGATGGTTTTGAGGATTGCGATCTTAAACATGCTTGTACTTTTGTTTGGACATCAAACTTTGGCCTTTGCGATTGTGATAAAATTTGAGACTTCTCTACGTGCTTGTTCTTTATGTCTGCATCCAAAGAAAAATCGTGAGTTTTCTAAAAGGGGAAGGTTAATTCGTATCCCCGCTGGCTTTGCTTGACTCGTTCGACTTGATCTGATGATACTGTCCTTGTCATTGGGGTAGTGTTTTCTAAACAAGTTGTTTCAAGAATAAGCATGCATGATTTTGTAAAAGTATGATATAAACATATAATCTAAAGTAGTTTTAGCTGAACCGACGACCATGACACGGTTCGAGACATTGCAACCCTTCCTGCTACGGAATTTGGAGGGTCTTCCTCAAAATTCTGCCCCAGTTTGATGAGTGAATGCTTCTGACTGTTGATCGCGCAACGATCGGCTGAACTTGCTTCAGAATTTTTAGGGCCCTCCTCAAAATTCTGCCCCAGTTTCCAATTGCGGGGGAAAATAAATTTTTTATTGAATTGTGACCGAACCCATAGGGCTGCCTATGTATCCCCTCTTAAACGAGAATCAGGTCAGGCTTAGTTCAATTTACAATATTGATAGAAGCATACATGATTACACATAATAACGCTTGACTGCATCTGAATTGATTGGTTTTGGCCAAACTTCTCCGTCCATCTCGGTAAGTATAATTACTCCTCTGTTAGCACTCGGTGAACCATGTATGGGCCTTGCCAGTTGGGAGAGAACTTCCCTTTGGCTTCGTCCTGATGTGGAAAGATTTTCTTTAACACCAGCTGCCCTGGCACGAATTGTCTCGGCTTGACTTTCTTGTTAAAGGCTCTGGTCATTCTGTTCTGATAGAGTTGACCATGACAGACTGCATTCATTCTCTTTCCGTCTATGAGGGCTAGTTGCTCATAACGGTTCTTTACCCATTCTGCGTCGCTGAGCTCGGCTTCTTGCATACTCCTCAGAGATGGAATCTCAACTTCGGGAGGAATAACAACTTTTGTACCATACACTAGCATATAGGGAGTTGCCCCTGTTGATGTGCGGACTGTGGTGCGGTATCCCAATAGGGCAAATGATAACTTCTCATGCCACTGCTTGTGCTTTTCTATCATCTTCCTTAGTATCTTCTTGATGTTTTTGTTGGCGGCTTCTACAACTCTATTCATTTGCGGTCTGTATGCTGTGGAATTTTTGTGCTTGATCTTGAAAGTCTCACACATAGCTTTCATCAAGTCACTATTGATATTGGAACCATTGTCTGTGATGATTGACTCTGGAACTCTGAACCGATAAACAATGCGGTCACGGACAAAGTCGGCCATGACTTTCTTAGTAACTGCTTTGTAGGAGGCTTCCTCGACCCATTTAGTGAAGTAATCTATGGCCACCAGAATGAACATGTGTCCGTTGGAGGCGACAAGCTCGATTGGTCCAATAACGTCCATGCCCCAGGCGGCGAACGACCATGGTGAGCTTGTTGCATTGAGCTCATTTGGAGGTACCTTTATCATATCCCCATGTATCTGATAGCGGTGGCATTTCCGGACATACTGGATGCAGTGCGTTTCCATAGTCATCCAAAAGTAACCAGCTCGGAGTATCTTCTTTGCCAGAACAAAACCGTTCATATGTGGGCCGCAGGTCCCGGCATGAATTTCCTCAAGTAGTTTTGATGCTTCCTTTGCGTCAACACACCTTAATAGGCCCAAATCGGGAGTCCTCCTATACAGGATCCCTCCGCTGTGAAAGAAATTGTTGGATAGTCTTCGAAGTGTGCGTTTTTGAGTGGGATTCGCAAGCTCTAGGTAATCTTCGTTTGCCAGATATTCCTTGATGTCATGAAACCAAAGATTTCCATCTGCTTCTTTTTCGACGTGGGTACAATAAGCTGGCTGATTAGGATCTTTATGGGAATAGGGTCAATGAAATTCTTGTCCGGATGCTGGATCATTGAGGACAAGGTAGTCAATGCATCGGTGAACTCATTTTGGATTCTTGGGACATGCCGAAATTCTATCTCTGTGAACCTCTTTATTAACTCCAGTACGTGATGCATATACGGTAATATCTTGGAATTCTTGGTTGCCCACTCTCCTTGTACTTGATGTACCAACAAATTTGAGTCACCAATCACTAATAGTTCCGGGACGTTCATGTCAATGGCCATGTTGAGCCTTAAGATATATGCTTCATACTCTGCCATATTGTTGGTGCAGGGGAACCTGATCTTGGAAAATACCGGATAATGCTGGCCGGTTTTTGATATTAGGACTGCTCCAACGCCAACCCCCTTGAAGTTTGCTGCCCCGTCGAAGAACATCCTCCAACCGTCATAGGATTCTTTAATGTCTTCTCCTATGAATGATACCTCCTCATCAGGAAAATAAGTTTTTAGGGGTTCGTATTCTCCATCTACGGGGTTCTCAGCAAGGTGGTCTGCCAGTGCCTGTCCCTTGACAGCTTTCTGAGTCACATAGATAATGTCGAACTCACTCAGCAGGATTTGCCACTTGGCTAGCTTGCCTGTGGGCATGGGCTTCTGAAAGATGTACTTTAATGGATCCATCCTTGATATGAGATATGTTGTGTAGGCACAGAAGTAGTGCCTTAAATTTTGAGCTACCCAAGTCAAAGCACAACAGGTGCATTCTAATAGAGAATATCGAGCCTCGTACGGAGTGAACTTCTTGCTGATATAATAAATAGCTTGATCCTTCCTTCCTATTTCATCGTGCTACCCCAGAACGCAGCCGAAAGCTCCATCTAACACTGCAAGGTAGAGCAACAAAGGTCTACCTGGCTCAGATGGTACCAAGACGGGCGGTGTTGACAAATATTCCTTGATTCTATCGAAAGCCTTTTGGCACTCATCGGTCCATTTGGTTGCAGCATCCTTCTTCAGCATCTTGAAGATCGGCTCACAGATAATTGTAGATTGTGCAATAAATCAGCTGATGTAGTTAAGCCTCCCCAAGAAACTCATCACGTCTTTCTTGTTCCTTGGCGGCAACAGTTCTTGAATGGCCCTTGACTTTTGACGGATCCAATTCTATTCCCCGGCTGCTCACAATAAATCCCAGCAACTTCCCAGCAGGAACCCCGAATGCAAACTTCACGGGGTTCAGTTTCAGGTTATATTTCTGCAACCTATTGAAGAACTTCCTCAGATCTTCTATGTGGTCCATGGCTTTCCTGGACTTGATAATAACATCATCCACATATACCTCGATCTCCTTGTGAATCATGTCATGGAATATGGTGGTCATAGCCCTCATGTAGGTAGCCCCTGCATTCTTCAGGCCGAATGTCATCATCTTGTAACAGTACACTCCCCACGACGTAATGAAAGCCGTTTTCTCAGCATCTTCCTCATCCATCCAAATCTGATGATAACCAGCGAAGCAATCCACGAATGATTGTAGTTCATGCTTGGCGCAATTGTCAATCATAATGTGTATGTTAGGCAAGGGGAAGTCATCTTTTGGACTGGCCCGGTTGAGATCCCGGTAGTCGACACAGACTCTAACCTTCCCATCTTTCTTTGGCACTAGCACGGTGTTAGCTAACCATGTCGGATACTCGACTACCCTGAGAACCTTGGCGTTGATCTGCTTGGTGACTTCTTCCTTGATTTTCAAACTCATATCAGGCTTGAACTTTCTGAGCTTTTGTTTCACCGATGGGCACATTGGATTAGTCGGTAATTTGTGAGCAACAATTGATGTACTCAGACCAGTCATGTCATCGTATGACCAGGCGAATACGTCCTCACATTCTTTCAAGAATTCCGTGTATTCCTTCTTCTCTAACAGTGACAAGTGAATGCTGATTCGAGTCTCTTTGACATTTTCTGAATCTCCCAGGTTGACAGTTTCAGTCTCGTCCAGGTTGGAGTTAGGTCAGTTCTCAAAATTCTCGATTTCTTTGACAATCTCGTCAGGTATAACATCTTCTTCTGAGTCAATGTCCGTTTGTTGCGTTGTCTCGTTGCATGTCACAGTCATTGGTTCATCAAGACAAGTAATAGTAATGTTGTATAGATAAAGTAGTGAGAGAAAAACAACAGTAATAAATATTGATTCATAAAACTTAAAAGTGCTTTTGATAAATTGAATAAATATTTTTGAACATTAAATATCTTATTGCAGAAATTGAAAATGCGAAAAGACAATCATTTAGTATAAAGACAATGAACACTGCTTGTTTTAGCCTTGCTACCCCGAGGCTCGTCGGGCTCTGGCTGTTCTAACGGTCCAATTCTTGAGATATGCCCATCTGCTCACTGTTATGCCCTGCAGTATTACGTCGAGGTTATGCTCTGCAGTAATATATTACGATTGATGTTACGTCCTGCAGTATTAAGTTACGACAATGTTGTACCCGACAGTATTACATTACAGTGATGTTACGCTTCACAGTAATAAGTTATGATGATGTTGCACCCTGTAGTATTTTACGTTAAATTTGTCGTAAGGTAATTGACATCAGTCCAAGGAAAAGATTATTTGGGTATTATAAGGATTATGCTATTTCACAAGTGATTAATAAATTCATGAAGGTGAAAGGGGGAGCAAGTCAAAGAAAACAAATTTTGTCGAAGTTTGGCATTTTGGGATAAAATGCGGTCCGAGCTAAAATATTCGATATTTATGGACTAGTGTCGTACGATGTACCACATAACCATGATAATAAGGTGTATAAGGTATGTGAAGAGTGAGTAGTATTTTAATTAATTTGAGATAATTTTTAATTATGCGGGTAATTGATTAATTACCGGGTAGCGAGGTATTGCTTAATTAATAATTGATTATTGGATTTAAACCCCCAACAAGGAAAACGTGGCAGCCCACTCATTTAACATAGTGACTCATATAATACTTGGAAAGGTGTCAAAATATAAGAATACAAGTAAAAGTTATTTTGATTACACAATTGGTCGTTTCTGGGAGTGGAATTCGATTCATTTTTCTTTCACTCTTGCTACTTAACCTTTTGAGGTTCTGAATCTCTTCTACTTTTCCTAAGCTATTGAAATTTGTTTCCAATTTTTCATTTGGTGTACGATGGTTGACCTTTTAGGTAAATTACCTGATAACAACTTCTTTAGAAGTGGGCATTTCTCGCACCTTATGGATCCTCTATTGCCAATAGTTGTTTCCCGATATTAATAGTTTTATCCATACGACAGTGTCGATGTTCTTATGTCCTTCGAACTTTGATGTATAGCTTTGGATCAAAGAAAGCTTTGATTGAAGATTTTGCCACAAAATCTTTAACTGAGTATTTTATTGTTGTCGTCAAGGGTATCTCCAGTCTATTAATCGTGACCCAGGTATGTTAAGGCTAAGCCCTTCTTTCATTTTGGCATGATCCCGTAATTACATGAGTTTGATAACGAGGTATATAGAAAAATTCATATTCCTGAATTTTATGTACATTTCCTAGTCTCATAAGTTACAATATTCTCCCTTATCGGTACTTCATATTCAATTGAGTATTGTCTTCTTCCAGTCAAGAGAGCAGAGAATATATATATACAGTATTACATTATTTTCATTACCATTGAGCTATAATCGATGGGCAGGCCCCTATTGGGCAACCTCTGATAAGATGGTAAGTTATATACCGAACCTACTGTGGCCGAGCGCCTATGAGCGAGCCCAGTTGGTCGAGATACAGAGCCTAGTATGGCCGAGCGCCTATGAGCGAGCTTACAACGGCAGAGCAGTTATACATACATACATATATATATATATATACACACACACACACACACACACACACACACATATATATATATATATATATATAT
>ML255021.1:623-15454 GCA_005239495.1 Nicotiana undulata
CTGGAGCCTTCTAGTTTCATTTTGCTCAGTCTTTTGTTCCAGACTGCGGCTTGTATATTTTGTATAAGTATTTCTGCTGTTGTATCTATGTAGCCGCCCGTTGACAATGTGACACTAGTCCTGGAACACACTTGTTGTAGTCGTGTTGGTAATTTGGGGTTGTATATATTGGGCCTAGATGTGGCTCAGCTTATTTCTACGGCCTTACCCCATATTGTTATTGTATTCCGCATTTTTATTGTTATTGTTGTTCGTTGGCTTGCCTAATCTCGCCGTTAGGCGCCATCACGACCTGGACCGGTTTTGGGTCGTGACACTTTACATGTTATTTTCATGATTTGATCGAAGGAGCAAGTCCATATGATGATTTTAGACTTGCGTGCATGTTTTATTTAGAGCCCCGAGGGCTCGGGTTAGTTTCAAATAGGTTTGGGTTGTGTTGCGCTTGTTCTTTCTTATGTTTCGACGTCGTTTCTTCAAGCATAAATGATATCATATTGAACAAATGAGCTCTGATTTATGTTTTGAATGAATTATTAGATCCGTGTCGTAATTACGGACTTGTAGCAAAAAGAATCATCGAATTTGGACATCGTATGAGGGTTTTATGGGTATTTTACTAAGGTTGCCAGATTTTTCAGGTTAATTACGAAATTGTCCTGACTGCGTATTAAAAATCTGCACTAAGTGCAAATATTAAAACCTACATATCTCTTTCATTATAAGGCCAAATTGAGTGATTCAAAAGCCTAATTGACTAGAATTTTACAAGGAAACTATTGGACACAAAAAAACGAGTTTAGGGATCGTTTGACACGAGAAAAGAGGCAGAATAGCTGACAGAAAAATAAATACAAAACGGGTAGACTTCTTCTTCTTCAAAATTTTGAACCCCACAACCCTAGGAACGAATTTCTTCACCAAATATCATCCTCAAGTCATAGGTAATCAATTCTAAACTTTACTCCTTCAATTACCCATTATTTTCATCACTTTTAAATCAAAAACTAAGAATTTCATGGTAAAAATTGAGGGTTTGGGTAGAATTAGGGAATTTTATAAAAATCAAATCTTTACCTCGAATTGAGGTCGGATTTCGAAATTAATTGTATATTTGGGTTCATGGGTGAATGGGTAAACATAATTTGGTCCGAACCCCGAGTTTAGATCAAGCGGGCCCGGGGTCTGGTTTTCACTTTTTTTGAGAAAACTTAGGAAAAATTATATTTTTCAATAAAGTTAGTTCCTTTAGCATTAGTTAATTATATTAAGTTAATTGTGATTAGCTTCGAGCAAGTTAGAGGTGAATTCAAAAGGAAAAGCAATAATTGAGCAGTGAGTGGCCTGCGGAATTGAGGTAAGTGTTTGGCCTAACTTTAGCTTGAGGGAATAGGACTCCCCACTTTTTTGCTACGTGAATTTCATGGGTGTGGTGTATATGTGTGGTGATGAGTATCTATGCACCATCCAAATCGTTTGTTAAACATGATCCCCTTTCCCGTTCCCTACTTATTTGATCATTGTTTTAACTGTTACATGTTCATTATTGTTTCTATGACTATTTGGCCTTGTTGAATTGTTGTTAGTTATCGTTGAGACTATTTGGAAAGAGTATTGGTTGTTTGAGATGGTTCTCTTGTGATATAAACATGGTTGAGAGGTTTGGTGTTGTTTTTATGAAATAAATATATATTTTTTGATATTCCTGTTGGTTTCATGGTTGAGAGGTTATTGATGAGGTTATAAGAATAATGCAGTTTATGATTTATAATTGTTGAGGTTCGCGTGTTCATTGGGTTTCATTGAGTTATTCCCAATTGTTGTTGTAAGTGTGTTAAAGATGTTGGTTGTTCTCTTGAGTTTATCATAGTATATAAAGACTGAGCCGGATTGACAGCGTTACGGTGTTTACTTATATTCTGGTTGGTTTTATTGTGAAATGTTATTGGTTAAAACTTATGAGCTATATGATCTTCTGTTTGAAATTGGGGAAATAATAGTATTGTGAGAGGCTTGGCCTGAATCGTGAAAGTTGAAATAAATAAATATATATATACGACTGTGATAAGTGTGGACAGGAGAAATAAATATATATGATTGTGATAAGGGTGGACAAGAGAAATAAATATATATGACTGTGATAAGGGTGGACAGGAGAAAAACATATATATATATATATGAGTGCGATAAGGGTGGACAGGGAAAATATAAATATATGACAGCGATAGGGGAGGATATTTACATTTATATTTTACTGAATTTTTTTTCAAGAAAAAGAGAATCAAAGTTTTGAAAGCTAAATGACCATTTTTACTGTTTTATTTTTAGGAAGACAAAGATTTGAAACATTCTATTTTATAGTATTATTTGCATATTTTGGTGCTACTTTTATTCAAAGATAAAGCTTGAAGAACTTGAAAATATTGAGGATCTGGTTATAGTTGAGGCCTGAAAGAGGCGGTTGTGTTATTTTATTTTTGATGCAGTATTTGAATTGATGTGTTTAGATTTCCTTCTTGTTTTATAATTATTGTCTCAGATATATTTTCTTGTTCGTGTAGAATTATTTTATTGTGTTATCGTATATATATTAATATCACAGGTTTATTGTTAAAGCCCCGCCTTAGCCTCGTCACTACTTCGCCGAGGTTAGGCTCGGCACTTACTCAGTACATGGGGTCGGTTGTACTGATACTACACTCTGTGCTCTTTTCACAGATCCAGGTTCTAATCAGCAGTAGAGGATTCCAGGATGACCACCCGATTCATTTGGAGACACGAGGTACATCTGCCGGCGTTCGCAGATTCCGAGAGTCTTCTCCTATTTTACATATACTGTTTTATATTATTCAGAACATTTATACTATTTATTTCAGCCATTATTTATAGTATTCCTTAGAAGTTCGTGGATTGTGACACCAGACCCTAGGGTAGTCTTAGAGTTGTTTACATAATTAGTTCGTGGTTCGTTTTATTTAAACGGCTATTGTTATCATCTTATTTTATTTTGTTGAGAATTGTTTTAATTAGGCTCAATTGGAATTTATTTATTTATGCTCAAGTAATTAATCAAGGAAATTAGCTAAACGACTTCTAACATTGGCTTGCCTAGCAAGTGTGGTGTTAGGCGCCATCACGATCCCTGAGGTTGAGAATTTGGGTTGTGATAAGTTGGTATCAGAGCACTAGGTTGCTTAGGTCTCACAATTCACGAACAAGCTTAGTAGAGTCTGAATGATCGGTACAGAGACGTCTGTACTTATCTCTCGGAGGCTATTGAGTTAGGAAACAAATCCATCGTTATTTTTATTCTATCGTGCGAATTTATTCTACCGTTGATGATTGAACTTGTCTATTCTTGTCCTCTCACAAATCTTGACAACACGCGAAGCGTCTACAACTAAGAAAGAGATAAAGACCCAATGAAAACTACGATTAGGGGGAGAGACAGAAGTAGAGCTCATTCTAAAGCTCGAACATCAGCACCTATTGTACAGTTTCAAATAGATCTAGACGCGGAGGTTCTAGCTTAGTCGGTGCATTTTGGACTAGCCCATATCCCAGAAGGATTCATAGTTACTTCGGTACTGCATAATAAGGGAATATTTGGAAGCAACGGGGTTGAATTATATGAGCTGTGAAATTTAACATTTTGGATTTCCAGGCATTGTGACCTATGACTTCGTGCCAAGTGGAGAAGTCCACTGTCAAGGAATAGATTGTGGGGTCATGTGTTATATCGATTTTGGCTTGAAAGGTATAAGGCCTCAGATTTTGCAAGAGATAAAATTGGGACTTGCGGTATGTCTGCCTCCTTAATAACCCTATACCTCAGTACCAAAGTAGTTATTCAAACAACTTTGAATCTACATAAGGTCTACTCAACGTGGAAGTCACGGTTGCGGATTTTGGGGTGCTCCAGAGGGAGTACAGTGGTTGACAAGCTTCTAGACTATATGGTTCGTGCCAAAAATTATCTGTATAAAGCTTTACTTGTGGGATCGTTGTGCATCAATAAGAATAAGAGTTACCCCAAGGAATAACGAAGAGTACATGAATAAGTGGGGTAGCTCAGCGGTATTGAGACAACATGGTAAAGGAGAAATTGGTCGCCAGTGGTTGAGGCAAGCCCACGAAGAGGACGACCAGCCAGTGCAACATCAATTGTTTGACTTAGTTCTCATAAATGCTTTTGAAAGAATTTGCTTCTCGGACCCTCAATAATGCGGGGTGCATAAGGTTTGAGCGGTTGCGTCAGGTCATATGACGGTGTTAGAACATGCTACCAGGTTCGATAAGTCAGCCCTTCACACTCCTACTTCTGTTTATCTAGCGAGAAAGCAAGTCCATAGACTCATTAAAGGACTCAAATATGATTGTAAAATTTTGGACGACTCATGGCATGTTGATATTTCATTTCGGTTAGTGATAGAAATTGCCCTAGACTTGGGAGAGTCAGAACACCCAGGCTACGTGCCCCATTGAAGTTACAATTCAATTTACATGAACAGCTAGAGAAAAAGGGGTCAGAATGTCGAAGGTGGAGGTCAGATTCCTAGAGGTGGAGACCCAGCCAATTGATATATTTTCTATGGTATGGCTGAGGTCGTTATATCAAATGGTCCCATACAAGAACAATCTTACTTATTATAAAGCGATGATTTCCTGAACTTAAATTGGTTATACATATCTAATAAAATTCTTCTAATATGCTCCACTCTCGGGTGAGCTTCGTAACTCAAAAATCTACTTATGTGAATACTTGTATTGAGAGATTCTATGGAGATAGCTGCGTCTATCATTACGTGTCGTAATTTTGTTTAACGGAAAATATTTAAAGGAAGGAAATGGAGTGTTTTGATTGGCGATACGCATGTTGCTTGTTATTCAGAATTGAGGACGAGATTCTGGCATTTTAATATGATTTGAGATGTTTAAACCGGGCTACGAGCCGCAGTGGAAATTCTTGTGTTTAAATTCTCCCGTGTGAATTAAAATCTTACTATAGTACTGGTAAGGAATCATGCATGTTAGGCTTATTCAACAATTTATGTATAAAATAATAATGATCATAATAATAAATGAATAAATAAAGATAATAAAAGGAATACTAATAATAATTAAATAAAGAAATAAAGAAATAAACTAATTAATTAACTATGTATAATTTCCAAATCCGTGTCAGAATTATTGAGCTTTGACCTGCGACGTATGTGACGCCCATGTGGCATTAAATGAGACACGTTAAGTCGGGTATATAATTATGAGGTCTTCATGAATCTCACCTCGTCATCAGTATTGTGAAGGTTAAAAGGGGATTATTTTTAACGTGAAGTTGTTGATAATTCCGTAATTTGCTATGAACAACTATTAAGTAAATAGAGGCAGTGAGTATGGGCAGCCTTGAGTATATTCCACTTGGTGAGAGGTCGTTAGCTTCAAACATTCAGACGTTGGCTAATCAATTCGTAAGGTTGGATATTTCCCCCAGCAGTGTTCTAGCGCGTACAGTTGCTCGGTCTTTTCTAATCGAGCATATCCGGAAGCGGCATGATGGTGACCCACATTTGGCTGTTCTTAGGGACACAGTTCGACACGGTGATTCCAAGTAGGTTATAGTTGGAGATGATGGTGTTTTGAGGATACAGGGTCGGTTATGTGTGCCTAATGTTGATGGCCTTCGTGAGTTGATCCTTGAGGAGGCTCACAGTTCTAAGTATTCTATTCACCCAGGGGCAGCTAAAATGTACCAAGATTTGAGACCGCATTATTGGTGGAGAAGGATGAAAAAGGACATTGTGGCGTACGTGGCTCGTTGTTTAAATGGTCAGCAGGTAAAGTATGAACATCAGAGACCTAGTGGTTTGCTTCAGCAGATAGAGATTCCTGAGTGGAAGAGGGAGCGTATCACTATGGATTTCGTCATTGGACTCCCACGGACTCAGAGGAAATTTGATGCAATTTGGGTTGTTGTGGCTAGGATGACTAAATCAACACATTTCATTCATGTGGCAAGTACTTATACTTCAGAGTGGTTTGCTGAGTTATATATTCGGAAGAGACTTCGTGCAACTCAATCTAGGCAAAAGATTAATGTCGATCGTAAGGTTCGTGATGTCATTCATGGTTGGAGAGAGAGTATCGTTTCATGTGTCGCCCATGAAGGAGGTTATGAGGTTTGGAAAGAAGGGTAAGTTGATCCCTAGGTATATCAGGTCGTTTGAGATTCTTGATAAAGTGAGGTAGGTTGCTTATAGACTTGCGTTGCCTCCAGGGTTATCCTCAGTTCATCCGGTATTCCACGTGTTTATGCTCCGAAAATATCATGGTGACCCGTCCCACGTGTTAGATTTCAGTTCTGTCCAATGGGACAAAGACTTGACTTATAAGGAGGAGCCGATAGCTATTTTGGACTGGTAGGTTCGTCAATTGAGGTCTAAGAGTTATCCTTCAGTTCGAGTGTAGTGGAAGGGTCAGCCCGTTAAGGCAACTACTTGGGAGTCCGAGTCGGACATGCATAGTAAATATCACACTTGTTTGCAAATTCAGGTAATCTAATATGTCTGTTCGAGGACGAACGTTTGTTTTAGAGGTGGAGATTGTGATGACCCAAGGGGTCATTTTATGAACTTAGACTCCGTTCTAGGCTTATTAGCCATAAAAAGATTAATTTTAACTACCTCGATTTGCGTGCGCAGTCCGGGCGTGAGACCGAAAAGCTTTTGTGTTAAAATATAAGAAACAATAATTTTTAGAATTATAAAATTTTATTTTAGTTGACTTGAGTCAACATTTTGAGTAAACGAACGCGGATCTGTGTTTCCATGATCTCGGGAGGTCCGCTGTAAAATATGGGACCCGGGCATATGCCCTGAAATGAATTCAGAGGTCCCAAGCCTTAGAAATCAATTTTTGAAAGAAATTGTTTTTGCTGAAATATTTATGAAATAAAGAAAAGAATTAATGTTTAAAATCATTGGTATCAGGCCCGTATTTTGGTTTCGGAGCCCGGTACAGATTTGTTATGATATTTAAGCCTTGCCTGTGAAATGTGGTAAAAAACGGAGTTCGTTTGACGTGATTCGGACATCCGGTTGAAAAGTTATGAACTATATAAGTGTTCTTGAGGAAAATAATGAGTTTTGAGGTTTAATTCGTTGCTTTACATGTTATTTTCATGATTTGATCGAAGGAGCAAGTCCATATTATGCTTTTAGACTTGNCTATATAAGTGTTCTTGAGGAAAATAATGAGTTTTGAGGTTTAATTCGTTGCTTTACATGTTATTTTCATGATTTGATCGAAGGAGCAAGTCCATATGATGCTTTTAGACTTGCGTGCATATTTTATTTAGAGCCCCGAGGGCCCGGGTGAGTTTCAAATAGGTTTGAGTTGTGTTGCGCTCGTTCTTTCTTATGTTTCGACGTCGTTTTTCAAGCATAAATGATATCATATCAAACTAATGAGCTCCGATTTATGTTTTGAATAAAATATTATATCGATGTCGTAATTACAGACCTGTAGCAAAAAGAATCATCGAATTTGGACATCGTATGAGGGTTTTATGGGCATTTTACTAAGGTCGCCAGATTTTTCAGGTTAATTACGAAATTGCCCTGACGGCGTATTAAAAATTTGCACTAATTGTAAATATTAAAACCTACATATCGCCTTCATTATAAGGCCAAATTGAGTGATTCAAAAGCCTACCATGACTAGAATTTCACAAGGAATCCATTGGACACAAAAGAATCGAGTTTAGGGATCGTTTGGCACGATAAAATAGGCAGAATAGCTGGCAGAAAAATAAATACAAAACGGGTAGACTTCTTCTTCTTCAAATTTTCGAACCCCACAGCCCTAGGAACGAATTTCTTCACCAAATATCATCCCCAAGTCATAGGTAATTAATTATAAACTTTACTCCTTCAATTAGCCATTGTGTTTCATCACTTTTAAATCAAAAACTAAGAATTTTCATGGTAAATATTGAGGGTTTGGGTAGAATTAGGGAATTTTATAAAAATCGAATCTTTACCTCGAATTGAGGTCGGATTTCGATATTAATTATATATTTGGGTTCATGGGTGAATGGGTAAACGTAATTTGGTCCGAACCCCGAGTTTAGACAAAGCGGGACCGGGGTTGGGTTTTCACTTTTTTTTAGAAAACTTAGAAAAAATTATATTTTTGAATAAAGTTAGTTTCTTTAGAATTAGTTAATGATATTAAGTTAATTGTGATTAGATTTGAGCAAGTTAGAGGTGAATTCAAAAGGAAAAGCAATAATTGAGCAGTGAGTGGCCTGCGAAATTGAGGTAAGTGTTTGGCGTAACTTTAGCTTGAGGGAATAGGACTCCCCGCTCCCATATGGTACTCAATATCGCCGTGGCGTACGGCCCAATCCCACCCTGGTAGTCTCAATCTCGCTGTGGCGTATGGCCCGATCCCACCCTGGTAGTCTCAATCTCGCCGTGGCGTACGACCCGATCCCACCCTGGTAGTCTCAATATCGTCGTTGCGTACATCCCGATCCCACCCTGGTAGTCTCAATCTCGCCGTGGCGTACGACCCGATCCCACCCTGGTAGTCTCAATCTCGCCGTGGCGTACGACCCGATCCCACCCTAGTAGTCTCAATCTCGCCGTGGCATACGGCCCGATCCCATAATATAATCAATCATCATTCTGTCGTGGCGTACGGCCCGATCCCATAATATAATCAATCATCACTGTGTCGTGGCGCGACCCGATCCCATAATATAATCAATCATCATTCTGCTGTGGCGTACGGCCCGATCCCATAATATAATCAATCATCATTCTGCTGTGGCGTACGGCCCGATCCCATAATATAATCAATCATCACTCTGTTGTGGTGTACGGACCGATCCCATAATATAATCAATCATCACTCTGCCGTGGCGTACGACCCGATCTCATCCCGTGATTCACTTATCACTCTTAAGTCAAGCCAAGTATCACAACGTTCAAAGACAACAGTACCAATTACACAAGTATACAAGTCATATCTATGCTATAACAGTGAGAAACAATGAACATGATGTGTCCTAACTACCCGGACGAAGCAGTAGTAGCCACTACGTACGGACTCTCGTCACTCGGTGCGTACGTAGCCCCCAAACAAGATCACATAGCAAACAAGGTTACCTAGAGGGACAATATCCCTCTTACGAGGTTAGAAAGGAGACTTACCTCGATAAAAGCACTCCTCGGACCAAGGACCGGATCCAAAGATGCGCCCGAACTCCGAAACTACTCTTGACGGTTCACAACTAGCCAAACATAGCATAATTGAATTAAATTTAAGGCTCAAGAAGGAGAATTAGCAAGAATTCCTAAAATTTAACATTCTTGGCGATTCTTGAAATTTCGACCCCGGGCCCACGCTTTCGGATTTTGAAAATTCTGGAAGGATTAAATTACCCGAAGCCTAAGGGTCGGAATTACATAATTTATTTAGGAATTTATGGCTAAAAAATGAAGTTTCACCATTTTCCCAAAACCCCACATTTTCTATCAATTCCTATGAATTTTAAGATAATTGGAAGAGAATTTTATTTGAATTTGATGTTACAAAGTCATGAAAACGGACTAGAAATTACTTACCTTGATGAGTTTGAATTTGTGCAGCCCTTTCCCTAGCTTGGAGGAGCTCTAATGGAGGTTGGGTATTGAAAATGAAGAAGAAAACCCGTAATTGGGCATTTAAATACTGCCCAGGAAAAGCTTAACTGCGATCGCGACACTACACCTCTGATCGCAAAGCGCAACCAGACTGGCCTCTGCGATCGCATCAGAGGTCCTGCGATCGCGAAGACCATCTGGTCTGACCTCTGCGATCGCGGCAGAGGTCCTGCGATCGCGATGAACAATTTCACCCGGCCCAGCTGCGACTCAATGCGATCGCGTGAAAGGGCTGCGATCGCGAAGCTTTGGGACCCAGAACCCTGCGATCGCGAAGCTTTGGGACCCAGAACCTTGCGATCACGGAGAGGAGGATGCAATAGCAGTGAACAATCACCAGCCCAGCAAAATCCTTCTTGGCGATCGCAACCCACCTTCTGCGATCGCAGAGAAGGAAACCAGATATCAGATTTTTTTCTGGTTTTTCCAACTTAGTTCCCGGGGGTCCAAAACACCCTCGAGCCCCTCGGAACCCCGTTCAAAAGCACTGCAAGTCTGTATTCATGATACGGACTCGATCGAACTTCCGAAACATGAAAAACAACAACGGAACTCAAAATTCAACCCCGAAACCAAATTAATCAAACTTAAGAACTTTGAAATTCTAGAATTCATTACATTGCGCCGAACTGGTCTATACTACTCGGAATGACCCCAAATTTTGCAGATGAGTCACAAATGACTATACGGAACTTTTTCCGGTCCCGGAATTCCATTCGGACCCCGATAGCATGAAGTCTCGTTCCAGGCCGAATTCTAAACTTAAGGAAATCCTGATTTCCATTTCGGGCGCCGAAATGCTCCCGGGTCATTAGAAACCCGAGCCGAACATACGCCCGAGTCCTAAATCATCATACGGAGCTACTGGAACCTTCGGATCCTGATTCCGAGGTCGTTTACTCAAAATCCTAGCCTTACTCGATTTCTTCAACTTAAGACTTCTGAAATGAGAATTTTTCTTTAAATTCAACTGTGATCTTCCTGAATTTAAATTCCGACCATATGCACAAGTCAATATACCTGAAATGAAGTTGTTCGTGACTCCCAACTGCTGAACGACGCGCTGGACCTCAAAACGACCGGTCGGATCGTTACATTCTCCCCCCACTTAAACGGACGTTCGTCCTTGAACGTGCCAGGAACTGCCCTAGAATTACCTGGAATCACTGTTTACCACCTCGTGCACCTGCCCGTGCTACCACAAGCCGGTTGAGAACATAAGCTTGATCAAATATGAAGATATCCTCCTTTATTCATACAATAAGTTCCGAACTTAGTTCTAACATCTGAAATTCTCCGTCGGGCATGTTTCTAACATTTGAACATCGCATCAACTACCACACTAGGCGCCAGAACACAATTGTGTATCCTTGCTAAAGCAACACCATACGCCGCATAACCCATCATCTGACAACAATGATGCTCCCTGAACCTTATAGCCATAATTCTACGAATTTGATGCTCTCAAGGTACCTCATCGGATACATTCATGCATTCTGCTATAACGCTGATGATATCACCACAACGGAGGAGATGTGTAAAAATTCATAACCATTTGCAGAGTTAACCACACGTTGAAATATTTTCTCTAACCTTAGATCATCATCTCATTGCAAACCAACAATGGCAACTCCCTTGCAATATACTCGCATGATCCTAACACACCGGTCCCAAATTTATAACTCTCGTCTCACACAGTATGAATTGCTCAGATAACCAGTCACCCCAGGCATAACCAACAGTCCCACACGATGCCATAATGCGCCAAAAGGCCACAATTCGAACATGACACATAAGGAAACGACATCAGGAAGGGACTACCCGACTCATGCTATAAATATGAACTTTCCTCAGAGAAATAGGAAGTAAAACACAAGAATAATCATTATAGGAGTCTTGCTCAACATCACACTATTGCGGCGCGCAACCCGGTCCAAATAACATACCCGTGGCGGCGTGCCACCGGATCCCGTCATAGGTTTTACATAAAGAAATATATACACAGAGCTGAATTGCTCACTAATACAATTTACTGACATCAGTAACAAGCACGCTAAGTGAAAATACCATTCTGGGGAGACTGATAGAGCCATATGCTACAAACTCCAGCACGACTGAGGTGCGATATATAATCTGAATCTTAGGAGCCATCCTGATTGCATCACCACATCACTACGCGGAATCTCAACATGTAAGAAATTACCAAGCCGTTTTACATCTCACATAGCACAATCGCAATATCACATGAATTTGATGAAGACGGGACAACACCTGATATCCCAATGCCCCTCCTTGAGGAGTGCCATACTGAAATTAACACTTCTGACTCGCATGAAGCCCAGAATCTTGTTTAAGTCCATTTACTCACTCCAAGTTGATTTCGATCACACTGAACTTAGGCTGATAGCCTTACCTGGGTTCATAATACCCCAATTCCCCTCATAATACATAAGAACCACCATCATAGCCGGGGAAAAACACCCCAAAATCCGCAACTAACTGAATCGAACGCCTTCAAGGCATATATTCTAAAATAAGCAATATTATACCTCCTTATACTTAATCTAAATCTGCAATCAATCAGGTGACTACAAGTCACACTCACATAACCTTCCCGTGGTCACACTCCCACGGCTTTTTCGCACAAGGCAACAAGTATGCACATCCATACCACCGATCATCCTAAGGCTGTAAAACAATTCAAGGGCCCGTAACCAGGATACAAAACCTCATTCACTAAACACCAAACTCAGATGACACTGAAGACAATTTCAGTTCATTATAGACATCCAAATCCCTTGTTCTTGCTCTTCTAAGCTCGTGACACCTTTGTCAACACCAAACTGCAAATCTCAAATTCTTATTTCCAGTTACATACTGTTCACTGCACCCAACGTGCCAATAAGGAATGGTATAGGAATTACATCATAACTCCTGAACCATTAATAGGGTAAACACTTCAACACACATAGAAACCTTTTACTCACCTCAAATCATGAGAATCACAACAACATACAAGTGAATTCTCACCATCACAATATATGCAAATCCTCAAGTAGTGGACTGAACCACCATACCCCTTCGGGATCCACTTACACTTGACAAGCTGTAGTACTTGAATGCTTCCAACTGAAGTCTATTACGACGGCCGACAAGCCCCGCACACATTTGCACAAACCATACACATACTCAAACACAGAGAAATAGCTGATCCCTGCCGTACATGTACCATTTCAACCAAGGCTAACCAATCTAGCTTCTTTTAACCATCGCAATTCCCTCAGAGATAGTAGTAACTTCCTTTAACTCATCGCAGCTCAACCCTCACTCATCCCGGTGACCTTGAATTTACGAGACCATGCTGCCTAAATTCCGCAATCCGTCTCACAACCCCCTGATAATCTTTCTACAACCTGGAGTCTATTTCCCTCACTCCTCCGATACTATCCAGCGTGCTGAAATAGCATAGAACACTTCAACCATCTTCTTTCCTCGTAGAGATTATACTGCAGAAGCTCGATTCTTAATTATACTGCTGCCTGAAACCCTTAAACACCGCATTCTCTAACTTCGAATTCATTAGGACCACTACTGAGAGTCACCCACTCAGACTGGCCCCGAATACAATCAACTCTGAAGGCTCTCCTAGCACATCAACACCCTTTTCAACGAAGCACGTGACTGAGTCACTACCTTTACAACTTGCCTATGTCTTAAGCACAAATTCTTAGTCTTCTAGAGCCTATCCTTGGTCCAATAGGACCAATTTGCACATTTTTCTCATATGCCATGCTCACTTACCGATATACTATTTTCCCTTAGCTGTAACATCTTGCCGATACACCGACAAATCCGCAATCCCATGAGAGCACAATCCTACGACCCAACTGTAGGTGGTGGGACTCCCCCACTTAGCTCGAAGCTACTTCTCGCACCGCTCTAGTCCCTGCTGAGATCCTTTTCTCCTTTGATGACATGACACAATCCACCCAATTCTTCCGAATTCTCCTGTTAGCCTCCCTTAAATATTTGAATTTTCTAACACCATTCACACATTCTACCTCCTACCGACTAGCCACTAGGACTCCGCACGGAACTTACCACCCCTACAACCGTTAACCTACTCACAGAAGACAACACACCTGAGGAAACTAGCCAACTGACACCTACCATTATGCTATGATGCTCACTTTCTACAATATTAAGACCCCCATCCTAAGCCTGTATCCATTTACCACCTTTACCAATCCGTTCGCTCTTCCTGGACTTCTACTAAACGGGCTACCACATCTTCTGATTCATCACTAAGCTTCCGCTCTCCCACTTTGCCCAACTCATTCCCTTAAGTTCTACCTGACTTCCTTTCCTTACACTTGATCTTTTAGAATTGGCACCACCGCTTAGCACTTCTCATGTATCTTCCTTCATCGTATGATGCCCTCCTGTTGCCTCAATTTAATACTGTCCTCCGTAGCTCTTAAACCAACATATCATCACAACTTTAAATCTTTATGAAGATCATCTTCCTCGAATCGCCTTCATTAAAAGTAACTGTTCAATTCTGAACTACTACACACCACGATCTCTGACAACCGCTTCCTCAACACAGCTTCACAACACTCTAACCCCATGCAACCTAAGAGCTATAACACCGGCAAATTTAACATATTCTATTCGATCAAACGTCGATACCACACCACATGTGAATATTCCACCTTTCCCGATGACACCCAACCTCGATACTTTATCAACCCACACCGGACCATTCATAATCCAAATGCCTTTCCTCTACCGGAACTAAAAATACCGAAATCTCGAAACCACACTCTGAGAAGACCTCCCTTCAAGCCATTCATCACCCCCCAACACACGGGCAAGCATTCTACCGCCATATCAACATCGCGCGATATCCAATCGAAACATCATCACCATCCGAGCATAGCCTCAAGGCTCTCAGAAACACAACTACTAAGATGAAATAACATCATATTCTTCTGCAGGGCGATAATAACAGTCCATTCGACTATGCATGAAGAACATCACACACCGTATCTGTGGGCACATTACAATTCCTCAAACTCTCGATTATAGGAAGCGCTTCGCGACGTATAAGATTGAGTAGGA